>JAXGGS010769422.1:13736-28089 GCA_035585475.1 Armandia brevis
ATGTGGTTTTGGTCGATTCTTTTTATACATGTACATTGCGATAAAAACTCGATACTATTTTTTAACTAAGGATTAATATGTTTTCTGTGCCCATGGGCGATAAACTGATTCAAACACTTATTCGTGCACAGGAGTGCTATGATGTCGAACAAGGAGATCTACATTTAATTTAATATCGGAAATGCCCAGTGCACATGTCTGGACATTAAAGATGTGTTAATCCGTGTTAATAAATGCCACGTGCAAGTATTTATCAGTTTATTCCTCAGTATCGTGCAGTCACATCCATATTGGCTCATTCGTTTAGATAGGTCGATATATATAAGGCCCCATAAAGTTAATAAAATATTTCTCAAGTCTTTTCGACCTTGAGAAACGGCGATGCGGCGGGCGGCTTTTTCGTTTTCATAAAGTGGCACGGCCCTTTCTTTTTCCTTTCACTTCGGAGGAGGTGCGGGCGGGCAGCTTTTATTTTGTATTTCCAGCTTACCGGTGGTGCGGCGGCCCCCCCCTTTTTTTTTTTTTTTTTGAGTTAGGATAGTGACACGGCCCTTATGTTTTTTGACTAGGGGGTGGTGCGGGCGGTTTTATTTTCGTTTTACGGTGCATTTACGCATGAAAAACAATTAATTAAGCCAGAATGCTACAAATTTCCTCCTTTATGGGGCCTTTTAAGTGGTGGAAGGAGGTAGTTTGGGGGTTTTACTTGAGGGCCGGAGGTGGTGCGGCCTTTTTTTTTTTTCTCCATCAGAGATGGTGCGGGATGCGGCCCATTTTTTTATTTCGGCCTCGGAGGTGGTGCGGGCGGGCGGCTTTTTTTTTTTTTGGACGAGGGTTTTGGCCGTGCGGATATGCGGGGGGGTTCCCAGACGTGCGGCGGCCCTTGAGAAACATTTTATTTAATTTTCATGGCCTAACGAGTTTTAATACAACGTAGCATTCGATATAACGCGGGTCGACGATAGAAATACATAGTGATCGATACATAACTCGATTAGTCTTTGACGCTTGTCTACCCACGCGATATCGATCATCTACTGTTATGATTTTTAGGCAACACAGAGTTCACTAATTCCAGATGTCTACTTATGGCCAATTGCATGGTTACGCTAAGTTATAGATGAACCACTAGATTAGCCCCGCTTGTCTCCGTATCATCCAGCAACTTCTGCAGGGCGACCTGCTCTCCTTCCACATCTAAGACCTCGCCGTAGTAATGTAACTTCCTCGCGCTTGTCATACTCGGGTTCTCAAAATGTAGAACATCTGGAAAATAAGAGTTAAATTGATATTCATTTTTTTGACTTTCCCTTTAAATGCACCCAGTACATATTTGAAAGTGTGCTTCGTTATTTGGTCTCACTGACATTTGCCCATCTCTGAGCACTGCAGAATTCCCTCCTCTGGTGTTAGGTCACAGTTGACTTTCCGGGAACCGAGTGGAAGCAGCTTAAGCTCTCCTAAGACATCCTGAAACACCGAAAAGACAATGTCTCCTTTCTCCGTTGAGAAAAACCACCTGGAGTTAATTGAAAGGAATATCGCTTACCATCTTATGAAACAATTGAGGCGTGGTTTTTCTTCCATGAAAAACGCTTAAAGCGAATGATTTACCTAATCACACAGTTGGCTGTGGGGACCAACAGGGGGAGAGAAAACGAATTTTTTATGCCTATTTTCGTGCATCGTGTGTTGTTTCCCCCTGTCACGGCCACGTCAAGTTTTGAATAAAATTCCTCAGGCACCTTCCCGCCATAACATATCTAAACGCAATATCATCATAACAATAAGTAAGACTGTCGAGTAAGTAGGAATTAACACGATCCAACGCCCTGGGGCTCGATATGATGCTCTGCGCTAGTTCGGTTCGTGCATACAGTGCATATCTCATGAAATGTAAGAAGGAAAGGTGTGGTTTTAAATCATACCACTTGACTACACTTAGGATCGCCATTGTCATCTTCCATCTCTCCTCCATAAAACTTGGGTAGCTGAGATCGATCAACGACACGGAAGACTTCCTCTTGCCAATCAGCTGCACGTAATAGAATGTTTTATACCAAACAGTCTCTGATTTTCAAAATCAACTTCTAGTCATTTCAGGATTAATTTTACGCCTATGTGTACATCTCTTTGTCTGTCTCTGTCTATGTATATATCAATATGAATATTTGAATATGTCAATGTCTTTTATCAAAACACAGTTAAAAAGAATACTTACATCCTAGCATCTTGAATTTAGCTGTTATATCCTTATTCATGAATTTCTTAATGAGGGCATATCCAGTCACAAATACTTTAGGAGCTGCAGAGCACGATTAAAACCTTTTTCTATTTGTCATGTTAAAATACATCTTCGAGGGGAGATACGAATATATGTATGGTTATCGAGGTTCAACGCGTGTATCTTACCATTTATGATATAAGTGGTTTTCAGGCTTTCGGGATAGTTTTGCTCTAGCATATCTAAAATCTCCAAAACCAACTTCAGGCCTAAAAATATAAATGGCGTTGGAAAATCATGGAGGAGAGTAAAGAAAATGAAAAATGTGTAACGATTATAAGTAAGGAATAAATATAACCTGCCCGAAACATGATTCTTGAGCTGAATCCGGACATGTCCTGGATATGAATACATTGATGAATTGGCTTCTCTCGTGTAGTCTGTTGCCGTCTCAGTCTTTCTATCATCTCCAGACGGTATACCATCGTCTTAATTATATCGTCTTTTTTCACAGAACGCATTATACCTGTATTTGAAATCGTCGACGCATACACGTCGAGCTAACCACGTGTAGTGTATTAAGTAGTCAACGTTATTGCAACAAACAAGGGGAAATATGTCGATTGCATGAGTGCTTATTAAGAAAGATCCCTTGACAAAAACTATGTTGCTTTCAAATATTAGCTAACAAGCATTGGTATCGTGATTCGTGTGGTTAATACCTTGCAAATCGATTTGACCGAATGGATCTAAGTAGACGACATTGCCTTCTCTATCCCTGCCGACGATGCCACCCGGGTAATATTTCCTCATTACGTCCGGCGGGTTCCAGGTATCAAGTAGTGTATCCGCTCCTACCGTCTCCCTCCATTTCATACTCTGCTCGAGGATATTAAAACCGGCCAATGTGAGTTACTAACGAGGCCCATTTTCCGGGAAACCATCCGTATATGACGGTAATTGGTAATAACGTAGGGCTTTATTCAGTTATTTGAGAAAATCATTGTTTCTTAATCGATCTATATGCTCGATGTTGATTTCGTCTCTTGCAATATTTATAGCTATTTATCACTCTCATTAAACGATGAAGATATTAGAATTGATTTAGTTTTACCTTTCTGAACATTTTTCCTGCCCTTTTGACGTCATATTTCCGAGCTGCAATAAAACATATATTAGGTGGATATATCGTTGTATAGATGTGTAATTTACCAATGTATAGAATTGTCAGCAGTGATAAAGTCCTACTCATGACGTGCTATTAAGAAGATCATCTTTCTTTATGTAAACATTTCCGGATCATTCATTCGATATGAGTTAACACCGTGAACACAAATTTACGTTGCCCTTAAATAGTACGCACTTACTAAACTTAATCTCGACAGTCACTTACCTTTGAGCCATTTATGCAGGTACAACTCATCATGGTGCGGTTTAGTAACATCTGATACTTTGGATTTAAACTACAGTACAGAGCATAGCATAAACATAAGTCTCGATAAATGTCCTTTTTATCAAATGTATACGTTAGATAGTAATGCACCTGATATCAGGATATGTTTTTGTTTTCACACAGTACGGTTATCGCAACGTACTACCAACGCAAATCGTGAAAGCATTAAAAATAAGATTAAACCTCAATAATGATTGTGCAATGTGTGTACGCGCAATTCGGTGATATAAAAGCATTGCCATTGAGTTTAATTAACTAACATGTATTTTTTCAAGAAAGATCTAAATCTGTAAACATTAAAACTTACTTTTTGAAAAGCATCCGATTGATCGCTGGTCATCTGCATGCTGGCATGAAAAGTGTATTCACGTTAATAACGATAATAACTTGTCTGGTGATAGTTTTATTTGATATCAGATAAAGATAACCTAATTTGTTGGTAATCTTTGCCACGACGATTAGCTAGATCTGATCTTACGGTCTATAAGTAGATCCATTGTGTCATTGTACTTTAATAGTGCCAGAGTACAGGTACCTAGCATAGACGCACCGTGTGATCCTAATTGAAGGATCCTGTGACAGGTGAGAGCAAGCGAAAGTTTAAGCGTCCTCATCTACAGCTGATATCTGGGGGTAGGCCAATTAAGCTTACTGATAACAAAAATATCATCGGGGGAGTACTCATCATCACCATAATCCGAATCATATCCGGCGTGTGTCAATGTTGGTGCTTTGAGTGCATGGCCTTGTGGGAAAAAATGTGGATTCGCTATCACGATCGACTGATATCAGGATTTCAAAAGTCATAACTTATAATAGCGGTTTCAAACATATGATGAATGCCTCGAAATATCGATCATGACGTTCATTTGAATAGATATACTTTTATTTTAAAGACTCTTCGTGCTTACGAATCACCACACGCAAATATTAAATAAACATTTTGAATTTTCATTGGTTTGATCAGAAGAGAAGATGACTTACAAATGTATCACAAATAACTGATGAATTGACGGACCTGGTTCTTAATTGTTGTAGGCAGTGTCAAGTTTAATAAACTATTATTAGTGATTGATTAGTATTAGTTCTGAAAAAGAAAAGCCAATGATTACATACTTCAACCATCATGAATTCATATCCGATATTCATGAATGCGCATGATGGAAGTGATAATCATATAATTTGATAGCTAGGATGAATCTATTTTAGGGTAAAATTATGGTCGATATATTGTGTGTGCGTAAACTGTAATGAACTGGTACAATTGATGTATTTGTCAGCCTTAATTACCTTTTGCAATATGATGATTGTGAACCCTTTGTGCTTCTTGCGCATGACACAGTCATTGTCGTAACAAGTCACCAGGAAAATAAAGCAATTGCTATGCTGACCGGCTAGTTATGAAAATATCTTGTACATTCTAAGAATGCTGATGATATCATTTCATAATCAATAACGATCAATTACCGATTCGATAAACCAATTGCACGAAGAGTACCGATGCTTGCGCCTCATATTAGGTGAATGCAATATTTATTAGATTACCCAGAATGAAGGAAGAGTAATTGTTGACATTTTTATTGTCCTGTCATTATATAATACTGATTACAAAACTCGAACAGAAAACATCTTATCTATATCTGACGACCTTTGACCTTTTACCGCAACATACTTAGTAATACGGCGTCACTTTTAAGGGGACTAATTAATGAAACAATGATTGAGTTACGATAATTTGTATCCTCTACTCCATCAATGACACTGACGCACGCTAGCTAAATCTAGAAGTTAATTCTCAATGCTTGCATCAACATCAATATTCTACATCTATTAATATATATGGACAGCACGTGTACGTTGCCTTACGGTTTGACAATCAATTATTTGTAACTGTTTAGTTATATATTGTATATGTACACAAGAGCTTGGTAGTAAAAGCTAGCTTTCATTCGGATGTGATGTGTGAATTCCATTACGAGTTGGTTACAAAGCTAGGAAAATCAACGCTATGGAGACGTGTGTTAATCTATTATATAATTATACAGTGTTATATATATTTATATACATGGTTCTATGGTTGAATTTATGCTTGCTTTTAGCAGGAAGTAAGAAACGTGTACTTCCAGCACTGTGAAAGTATCGATAACTCCGTCTACAGAGTAAGTAAGTATTCAAGGACTTAATTTACATATGATTACCATGCATATTTCAAGTTATTAGTTTAGCATGAGTTTAAACCTCGAGTTTTCAATATAGCCTACATTTAAAATGACTGTGTTGATTATATATGATATCACGCGTACGTATACATTTACTCTCGTGTCTCCAGTGTCACCTTATAGATAACTATTCTTCCATACCGTCATATTCACGTATATTATTGCACATACAATTTTATTATTTTCAAGAAAAAAACATACTATGAACGAGAAAACAAATAATCGACACCACTGAGTAGATCGAGCGCTTAGGTTTCCCACTCGACGAGGAGTCGTTTGACTGAGGGGTCTCTGGAGTTGTGACACGAGGACCGCGATCCTCTGGAACGAAAGTCACCTCGTCTGGAAATCTCGCCGGATCTCGGTAATTCTCATCATAATAGTCTGAATCATCGTAATTGTCCGGATCGTACTCTTCGTACGAGTCGGGTATTCGCGGTTTGTTCGTCGCGAAGAACCACTCCATATTTTTAGTTGTGCCCCGCCCCGGTGGGCGCATTGTCACTAGGTTAGTTTGAGATCCAGACGGATCCTTTCTAGTCGAAGGACCTCCCCACATTCTAGATGTGGTGGATATTGTTTTATAACCCCCCTTATCGTCCACGTTGGGTAAAATTATGTCTATTGTCATCGGAGTCGTGGACTCGGGCGGTGGTGTTTGCGGCCTGTAAGTAGTAAAAACCCGCGTGCTAGCAGTGGTCGGTTCTGGTGTGGTCATTCTGCGAGTAGTAGTTGTAGTTGTTGGAACTGGCGTTGTGGTAGTAGTTGTTGAAGTAGTAGTGGATTCTACGGTAGTAGTAATGCGCACCCTCGTCCTCGGCGTCGACGGCGGAGGAGCGCTGGTCGGTGGAGCCTCGTAGGGTGAGGTCACAAATATTCTGTCCGACTCGAGATACGGCCCCGCCATGGGCCTCACAACGTCCGACATATTACTCCCTGACTCGCGCACATCGCCCTCCGCATAATACGCGCAATGATCGCTGTTCCACCATTTGTGAAACAAGTGCTGCAGCTCGCCGTCCTGCTGCAGTCTCTGCATCGCCGCGTCGAATTCCGCCACCAGGGGATTTCCTTTTTTAAAGGCGAACGCATAATGGGCGATAGATAAGAACTGATCGAGGGAGAGTAGATCGCACGGCGGCTTGGAGGAGATGTAGGCGGCATCTGTAGACTCGACGATCAGAGCGAAGTTCCCGTTGCGTATCCTCCGGAGTCCCTCGTCCATGTTTTTAACCACGTTGTTTTTGTCCAACTGAATCCTATCCCATACATCCTTGTAGAGCTGCAGCTTTGACTTCCGCAGAGTTTTCCTAACTCTTCCTTTCTTGATAACACCAACCTGTACCTGAAACAAGAGTCAGAGATTAAGTTCCTCCATCATGTAGGTCTCATGAGGAGATGATTGCAAGTGCTTCATCCGACTCGCCACGACAGGAGATACATGTACTTTTGCTTTGACTTTTATCTCATTAGTGGCGAAGTGAAACGATCCTCAGATCGAAGTATGATCATTGGTTTATCTATCAGGAAAATATTATTTATGTTTAAATAATAATACCTCAAATGTCATATCGCAAGTATAGCTGCTGAGCAAAACCTGAAATAGCTTATTTTAAATGGTACGTTGTGACGTTACATTTATGATGTACATTATAGTGTAATTGTAAGAGATATGAGCTATTTCTATGGATTCCAAGCTCATATGCCCAAATGCATATAACATTGCCGACTGGCTACCAACGTACAATGAAAATACAAATGTAATACCGATGTTTGATTTAGTAAATCCTCTAGAAAGAATATCGCCAGCCCATCGTCAGTCTCTGGAGCTTTCATCAGCAGAGAGAAGGTAGAGTGGAGGAAAGGTTTGGAGAAGTCCAACACTCGCTCCAGTTTAGGGGACACCATGAATGGTGCGGCAGCAAGGTCCGCCTCCTGGAAAACGGGGAATGTATTATATTGTGGATAGGAATAATTACTTGAGAGGAGATTGAAAATAATTATGATTGAGCAGTGATATAGAACAGGAGGTCACCTCGTGCATTAGATCTCCCATCATGCCCGACCATTTTGACTCCCCTTTCCGGCTACGAGACTTCGTGCCGAAGCTTTTCTGTAATCTCCAGTGGTAGTCGAAGGGCACCAGCTCTGAGAGACGGTGTATCAGGTCCACTATATACCCCTCGAACATGTCTGCCATACCACTGGTCTGCATAAGGAACGGGGGAGTCTCCACGGTGGTGATGGTCAGCTGTTTTCGCGCTGGCTCCATCGTGGTTTGATCTGAGATATTAAAACGCAGTATGTTATCTAGTCAGAAGCTAAAAATAACAATGAGTCGTGCACTTTCTTTTCAGGAATGATTGATAAGATAATGTTTATGAGACAGTTAACACCATTACCTAGATACCTTAATGAAAAGTAGTAAATTAAGTATGGCATTGGAGACCTACTTTCGTAATATAATCATGTATAAATTGTTGATGCCAAAGAATCATTATTGATGCTCACCTTCGGCGCTGTTTTTCATCGCCAACCCAGGCTGATCCTGCCCCCCTTCTGAGCATGCGCCCTCCCACCACTTGGACCTGATCCCCTCCCAGCGCACCCTGTTGGCTTTTACTGTCGTTATCCACTGGTTAAACAGCGGCATCCAGTCGCTGCTGTTGTGAAAGGCGAATGAATAATGTTTTCCCACGTCATATGCTGAGATGGTAATTAGGTCACATGGCTCCTCTCTGATATAGTACTCGGCCGCCTCACGCTCCATAATCAGGGCGAAATTCCTCCGCCGCACACGAGTTAACGCCTCGTGAACATTGTCGATCAAATGTCGCCGATGATTTGTCTGTATATTTCTGTACAAAGTCTGAAGTTTCAGGTCTTGGCTATGTCTAAGTATGTGCCAGGCGGCTCCTCGGTTCACCAGCCCGTAGGAGACATCTGATTGGTTGAGCAGTTCCTCGAGGCGATGGATCGGCGGTGACGTGTTTCCGGGCTTACCGGAAGGTCGCTTTAGGACGACGGTTAGTTTGAGCTCGGAGATTGGCACCGACATGGAGACGGCCTTGCGGTGTTTAGGGGTCTCCATTATGGGGGCGAGACCCATGTCTGCTTGCTGAAATGAGGACAGGTAGGCACATTACCGGCGGTAACAACATTAGGTGACAAGAAGATGCTATTAGACGATCGCAGATGCCATGAGGACAATCTGAAGCCAAGTATCATTTCTAAGAGATATGATGGCAATATCATGTTCCGACTGGTAACACTTCCTGGTAAATGATGATTATTTTGCGGTTGATTTATATAGGTGTCTCTACTGATCTGTTACCTCTCTGGTAATTTCACCGATGAGGCCTGTCCATAGTCCTCCCTCCACCTCCATGCCCAGCTGCCCATCTGGCACCAGGTACAACTAGAAAAGTATCATTCATAATCTTGTTTTAAAACGTAAAGAGAACATTTTATAGTACATTGTCATAGTATAAGATAAAAGGCCTGGGCGCAGGACTTGATCATACGAGGCACCCAGCCTTAGACACAAGATTTCACAGAGTAATTATTGTTGCTATGCAATGCGGTCGGTGGCATACTGGTACGTCCATAACATTTAAATCAATATACGATTTTGGTTTTCAGAAAACTTCGTAGTTTCAGAATGATTAGAACTCAGACTTTAAGTTCACGAGCGGTATCTCTATATCAGACACGCGGGGATAAAAGACACCGTTGCTCTTTATTCGGGATGCCAGAAGGGTGATTGAATAGGCTGATGCGCTCCTTAAATCACGCATGATATGCGCGTCGAGGATTTGAGATGGGCGTGTAATTACAAACTTACCTGAAAGGGAATGTCAAGATCGTCTGCGAAAGCCCTGAGTAGATCATTGTAAAACCCTGAATATCGTTCATTTCCTATCAATCCGGGCTTCCAGTTTAATTGTATGTACGGCTCGGTCTGGGAGAGGATATCGGGAGAAAAGAGATAGTGGCGAATGAAACATGGTATGCTCAAGATAAGGGTAGAATTACTCAAGATCACTGGAGTGTGCTCAACGAGCTGCTTAACTCAAAACGATATCTCGAGCGCTATTCTTCAACTCACTCGGCGAGGTGCCAGCCCAATTGAGCTGTTTCGTGCATGCTTTAACTAGTGTAATTAATAAAAAATTGGGCTCCAGGCACGCGACTGCTCGACTCATGCCGCAAACAGATACTCCATCATACTGCCTGGAGCTTAAGCAATTATCTGAGGACGCACAATATTGTTTATCCATCATATTAAGTTAATTAGAGTGTTGGGTGAATTTGATTCCGTACCTGTATGGTGACAACGCGTAGTTTTGAGGTTGGTAATGGCGGAAGTGAAGGTCGCCTAGGTGCTTTACCTCCCGGTCTTCTGTCTGTAAGTGAAGAAAAACAGTCAATCTAAAAGCCGTGAACTACATTTCAATCATCTAGACGTCTCATTTCTCTCATCCCTTGGTTAAATTAAGACGGACGGAAACATTGAAGTTTGCAACTCGGTGAAACAGTAACTTTCTTTACCCGAGGGTCTACGCAAGGATAAACAAACCAACACTAATCAGTCTGCAACAAGGCAAGAATGTACAGAGTTAATTAAGCCAGCTCCACTTTTGTCTTATTACGACACACGAGGATGTTAATGAGCCGAGCTATTGCGTCTGACATTTTGTTTCACCTCCAGCGGGGAAACAAAATATCCGTTTGTTACGTTTTTATGATCGAGCATCCTTGTGTTTACGTGTACCACCTGGGTGGCTCAGGTGAGAGGTGCCGAGGAAGCTGCTGATGCTGCTTAACACCAACTTTTCTTATGTAATGTAGCGTAACATTTGCAACTGATCAGGAACAACACCTGAGTATTTATTATAACAAATTTGCGTATTTCACATCGAAGCCGAGTTTACTCGCGAAACACAAATGAGGTTAATGATTTATCTTTGTTTTTCACGCGTTACATGAAAATATGTTTCACCAGAGGCGAAAAAATTAAGAAATGGAATACATGCATCTGGTTTTATTCAGTCGTCCGTCTAATGTTTCACCAGCCGCGATCTGCATGCGGGTTATGAGGCCATGATGATAAAACTCGGATGATTAGTTGCAAACCGATTGATGAGAGCGATGATCTTTCAGGTTCAATCTGGGGTCGGGGGAAAGGCAAAGGAACGAAGGCAATTTGCTGGAGACATCCTCGAGGGGCAAGTTTTCCCAAGGTCATGGCCGTGATGGCAATGAAAGAAAAATGCGGATCGCTCATCCGGGTTCTGCCGCCGGTCGTCGTGATTACCAACCGGCGAGGTCACGTGATTCTGACCTGGCACGCACACCAGGGGGAGTGCGCTACCGAGCTTAACAAAATCAGGGCATAGACGTCGAGCTAGGGATTGATTCTAAATGAAAAGATGAACTTTCTTGGCAAATGTGTGCGTCTAGTGACTGGATGTTATGAACCAAATCACATTCTATAATGGAGTTACCTCTTAGTGCGAAATCTGAGTTTTTATACAGCTCCAGGCTTTGGAATAGTTTGAATTTCCGGTACCTTTAGCAACGAGATGGATAGAAAAACGTTTCAGACGAATTGTGTGAGGAATGCTGCCGAGCTGGAGTTGCATCTCCCGGCCACTAATACCATCACCTGGGAGACATCGACTAAAAAGCCGGCACCTCGGCAGAGTATGTCTAAACACTGTGTTGTTTGACAGGAGATGATGAGACTGCTCTTCTTTCATCCTGTCAGCTCGGCAAATCCCCCCGTGTAACCCCTGCCTCACCTTAATACCCGGCAAGCACGCAGGCACCGGTACACATACTGGCCCCGTGTTAAGTGATTTGTTTGTGTTTCTGGGAATGTTTCCACCTTCTGTCTGGACCTCCTACATCAAATTCGTTCTCAATGTGATTCAGGGCTCTGGCTTTGACGAGTGAAGACGTTGGCAGGTGGTCATTACACAGTTGTACACTTGCTCACCCATCCCCTGCCCTCCCTCACTCACTGGTAGACGGATGCCTAGAAGTAGCCGCTTGAATTCTGGCATCGCTGTATGGCCGAGGCTGATGCTGCAGAACCCTTGCCAACACCTGCGGACGCTTAACCAGCTCTTGAGCCGGGCATCCCAGCTGAGCAGAGCCGCTGAACCGAGAATGCCCCTTAGGTTTAATTGCTCCATTAAGCATCCTCGTCATTGTTCATTTCATACGCGTATCGATTCCCTGATGCGCCTATACAGGCCGTGGGGGTGTGGCCGGGTGATTGCTTTGATTGTCTCATAATGTTGGCACGCATGGTTGCCGACTGGTAAATGCATCCCCGCATACTTATGGTCGCTACTCAGAGGAATTGGGAAGCATTCGCGATCGTACGTCTTGAGCCTGTCACGCGTGGTGGAAAAGTCGATGCCCGAGGCTCGTGTGACAGAATTGGACATTAGGAGTTGAGTTTAAGTAATGAGGGAATGACCTCGAGGCCATAGTTTGGAATTGAGAGGAATTATTACATTGTCGTCTGCTCGTATCTTGACAAGGCTGAGCTGGTTCAATATTCACGCGTTGTTTGCTCCGTTGTGCGCTTGACACTTTGTCACATCCGGGCGCTCGCCACACGCAAAGGTTACCACAAAGGTCACCGGACTGTCGGCCGAATGGAACATCGGAGTAAATTACTTCATTCCAAGGCATCCCGCTGTACCAATAAAAGAGGCAGTTTATGACCACGCATGACAATGACCACAAGTCAAACTTTGATCATTACCCCGTATCGATTGGTCAACAGGGACGCCCGATTGAAGGGCGGGAAAATGACCCCAGTGCCTCATGTATAACTAATTGTACAGACGAGATTATGATGACTTATAACGTTGAGTAACGGCCGTTATCATTAATCGCTGACGACAATTAGGCGGCACGTGCTGACTCAGAGAGAGGCTTAGATTCCGGCCGCCAGTAACTCAAGGGGCTCGTAACGATCCAAGCAAATAAACTTTCACTATTCTCCGCGGTCACGACTGATCATAATCCAATAAAATTTTCACCGTCTCGAGCGACGCCGAATATTGATTCTGGGCGTAATGGGATTTCAGTAGCCTTTCTCGTTAAACTTGGGGGTTAGTAGCAACTAAGGGAGCCATTAGGCGGGCCGAATTAACTTTTGGGCCTTCTAATAATCAATCTGAAAAGGTTGTGGAATCACCTGGGGCCCGTCCTCAAATACTCAATCAAAGAAATTGAGAACCTATCCATTGAATGTTTGATGCTGGGAATTGGGATCATAGAGTTACAAGGTAATCCGAGCAGGTTCAGTATTCTAATCTTAGTTCTGTGCTAAGCATTGGATTATCTAATGTCAAGTTCGTGTGTTCAACAAATATGATCGTTGTAAAATCACCCGCAGTGAGCTCAAATTGAATATAGGTCATAAACCAAACAACATCTACTCAACTGCATTGTCTTACCATAATCATCATTCCAAAGCTGATTCGATTTCATTTTTATTTCCTCAATATGATAGTAGAACTATTTCAATCCCTGAGCACGTATCATTTAATGTATAGGATTTATTCATTTGGCTCAATTGGCTTGTATAAAACAGCATGTGCGATGACCTAGATTCACATCGACGCCACATAACAAAGTGAAACGAAACAATAGAACAGGTAAATCTGACTAGATGCGACTGAATCCGACAGCTGTTATCTGTAAACAATATTAAATTGAGACATTAACCGCCACAGCATGGCAATAAAATCACTTGGAATTTTTTTCAAAGTTAGATAACTCCAGTCGCAAAAAACTGAGACCCCGACAGTTTACAACTCATGACATGGTTAGGAGGAGGGTGATCGTAGCCAGTTTTCTGCAAAGGAATGAAAATCTGTCGTCAGGCCTGTAAGTCCAATACATAAGAACAGAATTCGAGTAGGCCGAGTTAAATTGTTCGAACTCGATGTCTAAAGTTTAAGTCATATGGAGGAAGAAGTTGTAAGATGCGCTCCGGTATTAGTGATAGACAAAACATTTAACTCGGAGTTAGGCAGTAACAAACGACCTGCCATACTCGGCTCATCTCTGGCATTAGTGTCAAAACAGATACATCGACTGACACCATTAGGCTCTGATTGTATGTCGGTCAGTATTAAATACCACGCCGTGTAGACGAGCTGCTCAACTCATGCCAGACTGTAAGGGCAGAGTGAAATCAACGAAACAGCCAAAGGCCAAGGGGGAGATGTAGCATAAATTTCACCTCCTGATGATATTGTTAAGTTGCTGCAGCTGTGAAAGCATAATACATGTAACCTATGATCCTTGACTATCTGGCGAGGAATACCTCAATGTTAATCAGGGTGTGAGAGACGGGGAGAAGACGGGTGGTTACAGCATCAGGAGCAAGTGTGAACACCTGTGGCGAAGATGCGGGGGATGCTGGGT
>JAXGGS010769533.1:0-28057 GCA_035585475.1 Armandia brevis
CACCAAAAGTATCGGTGGTTATTGGATAAATACCAAGAGATGAGTTACAATAGAACAAAGGGGGACACTCGGGTGTACATAAATATCATATGAAAGTCATTCCTATCAACGATTTAACGTTATCATCCAACTTTACGTTTGGTCTGCCACCACAGATAATCCGAGGATTTAAGTTCATGATTAATGGAAATATCTTTAAGATTTCCCATTCAAGATTTCATCATCATCTCATTCATTTGTAATCGTACACTTGCTGGCAAGATCGTTCTTTGTCAGTTCTTTGTTATGCTGACTAGATATTGTATTTGGTACACGTGTGGGAGTATAGTTTTAAATCATGTGAATAAGTCGCAATGTGATCTTCTATACAATTATTGGTCATAAGTTTCAGGCCGAGGTTGTCACAATTGCAGAACAAAACAGCTGTATGAGTGCATTCAAAGTCTGCCACTCAAACTTATTGACATTTGACGCCTATTTACGAAACATAATTAATAATTCCGTTTTGCGCACAATTTGTCCGCATTTCACCGCACGTACCAAGGCACTGTCTCTTTAATGGGCAGGTCACACTAGTTAAAAACACTTATGATGTGGAAGATCATCGATGGCTTTCATTGATATTTGATAATTTTCTTCTTTAACTAAGCAGCTATTTATCTGAGAGATCTGACCAATTATTAATACAAACTGCACTCGGAAAAGAATGGGCAGTGACAATTAATGAACGGATAAAAAACATAAAATTTCTTTCTTTCTTTTAGTTGACGCGTTGGCTTCGTTATAGATATTTGATATATTTCTAGCATGATCGATATTGCAAAACATCCAATTAGACTGGTTATGTATATGAGAGTAAGCCTACCGGGGATCAGATCGAGATAAATGTATCCACATGATGTAAGATGAAGTCGACGGACGAGTCACGTTAGCGTATATACATATATGTTACGGTACCTTTACCTTTCAGTGAAGGACAACACGTACGTATTGAATAGTTTACATGTTAAAAACACGGATATTATTTTAACACAGAATTGAAGTCATTTAGAGGAGTCCCTACATTATATTATAGATGATTATTAGGGAACGGATTACATTTGTAAATACTTATCATTAATTCCTTAATTATAAAAGTTATTGTATTTCAAACACTGCTACTTGTCAATGGACCGTGACGACGAATTCAGTCGAACCGTATGTATCTAAGTCGATCTACCGGTTACTACAGAGAAGATAGAGTTTGAAGACGACGATTTTATTCCAGGTTCTGTTCAAGCTCTCACAATTATATTGTGCCACCGTCGCTTGACAGCAACTTGTAAGCTCGCTTGGTTACATGATGCCCGCCCAGTTTTCTTCGGAAAGACAATACACATTGATATATATATATCCATATACTCATTGATTCGTTGGTTCAGGCTAAACCGACGACCCTCTCATGCAATGCCCCCAAATGTTTTAGATTGTTGCATGCTATTGATAACAAGTTACCATATTAAAGCTATGATGACATGTGATATTTCGATTAGGGGTATCGGCATGTTAATTGATTTAGATTCGGGGTATAGAAATATGAGTAGGTTTGGTGATCCGCGCTGAGACGTGGCTTCCCGGGAGAAGATTGGTAGGACTATGTGAGGTGATCGGTGCTGGGCCGCATCTCACGCTAAGGTCGGGTCGACGATATAGCTTGGAGACGGTATAGACCCTCGCGCTAACCAACGACCTAGGGTCAGCTAGGGTCGTCGGTTTAGAATTGTAGTCTAAATCGACGATCGGGTCGTCGGTCTAGCCTGTACCTATTTCTTAATGAAACAAAGTTGTTTTCAAGTTTTTAACTATTCGACTGCAATAATTAAGTCAACCCTGCTCTCCTGGATCCTCCTCCGCATTGTTTTACCCGATCAAATACCATGTGTGTTCCAATCTGCAGATAAACAATATATAATGTCGAACAGTATAAGGCGATCCTTTGTTATACATCAATCAATGCAGAAGGATGCTATAAATCTAGTTCCAGTTCATTTTGCGAACAAATTTGAAACCTTTGCCCGCTTTACTGTCCCAATGACCTGCTCTGATTCTATAATTGATCAAGGACGCATTATCGCTAATATCCATCACTCATACAACTTGACCGCTGGGTATCTAGCTATGTACTCCAAATATGATATTCGTGCCTATATGAATACGCTTGCCGATTTGATAAGAATGGTATCGAATAGTATTCTGTGATACTATATTCTTTTAAAGTCGCTCAATAAATCAATCAAGGTACAATTCCACGTAGAGATGCAAATCAAGTTTAATGATATCCTAATCGGGCAAACAACCGTTTGTTCATTAAGTTCACGAGTGCGGTATAAATGAAACATACATGGACGACTGAATTGAATTCCAATTGACAAACTTAATTTCAATACGAGATTTAAACACACAGTAGTTGTAGCGATTACATAACATTGGTATTTGCCAGATTGATTTTGTATGAAATTTGTAAAATATCTGTAAAGGGAGCGAACGGAGAAGAAGTTCAAGACGACAATGCAGATCGGATCTCGGCAATAGACAGACTGATAAAAATCTGCTGATGCTTCTCTTGAACAGGGTGCGCTCGCATTGAAGCTCCGTACTCGTCCCGCGTAACTGGTTAATAAAACAGTTGCTGACAGTAAAAACTATTCTGTGACAAACACACTAGCGGGTATGGCACGGATTCATCACAATGAATATGATTTTCGATAGAATTAGATATATAATAAGTAGCAGAATTATATGTGTATGGACATGTATACTATTTGCATGTAAGTCAAACCATGATTCAGGGATTGATAAAGGATTCGAATCACCTGCATCAGACATGCGTCCGACTAAGATCTAAAGGGCGTAGAGGTGATTCCTTTCCAAATGGAATGGCAAGCACGTTTTTAGCTCATTATTGGCCGTCCTAAACTCCGATCGGTTTAACAGAGATTGTAATTTGTGAACTGACAATGACCTTTGTATGATTTCTTTGAAATGAAACGGAATGCATTTTTCAATTTACACCTTTATCAACTGGAACAGCACGTGTTGACAAACACGGCTTCTAAGCAGCTTAAAAAATGACACAACAGTCGGACATAGGACTTTCATCAGATTCCCGATAACCTTCATTCAGAAGGTCGGATTATAGAAAAATAAATAATCTCCCATCAATGATAGAGGTCGGATGAAACGTAAATAACAACAATCTAGCTTCAAAATTTTGAATACAAAGTGGCTGAACTCACGCTCACATCTATCTACTTGACGTATCGTGTCATCACTTTATTGTTGTTTATGTAGATTAGTTGCAACAACTCTCTCCCTCTCTCCCTCTCTCTCTCCCTCTTATAGAAGATTTCAGGCCCATATAAACTAGATCGACCTTTTGTGGTCCCCAGGTACCCCTTTTGTCTTCGGAGTATATCTATTTTGTTCGGCAGATAGTTGTAGTGTTCTTTGTAAAGTAGTTTGTCATTGTATGCCCCTTGAGATGATACTTTCTCACGGTACCGTATCAGAATGATGTTACCGCGATTAAATCAACATGACGCACCATGGTTCATATCACAAAAGCTCACAAAGAGAGAATTCATACATTTTGATCTGTGGTTAACATCTTTATAATCATGGATTTAGTCGAATCTGATATCAATAGTAATTCCACCAGTCAATGAATACGATTGCAGAAATAACAATTAGAATGCCCGCCCTTAGTAGTACCTATAATAATTTATTTATTGATATCATAACGTTACGAGTTCTATCTATACAAGTCACACATACTTTATCGAGCCGTTTGAGTTTTGTATAATTGGATACGAGAATTACGATGATGTTAATGTACTAAGTAGGCCAGAAAGTTGTTGCTATAGATTCCATTCGAAGCGATGTAATAACATCTGTAGGAATAATGACTTTGTTACTAATCCATTAGAGCATGAAAACGAGGCTCACTTATTTGTAACTGTTATTCAACTTCCATTGAGAAAAATAAATCATAAGTACGTAATGGCTCGCAAGCAACCCTAATTATACCATTTAATCTCTCGTTATCAGTCAGTGAAAGTGATGTGCGAGGATTATTTGATATACAGTATTTCTTGGGTATCAGCTTAGGCAATACTCTGATGTACTGATACTTAGATAATACATAATCGGTAGGATTATCATATCTAACAATAGTCCATTCTCTACGCGCGATTGTTTACTCTTATGTAGATGTACATGTATGTATGTACAATGATGATAAAATACTTCAGAGTTATTAATAAACGTTTTATAGTCAACGTCTAAATGAGCATAATTTACTTTGCATATTGATTCTATCGAACAACTTTAAAAAAATGTACAAACGCATTAATTCTGTCTCCAATACAAACGAATCTATATCCTATACTTTAATGCTCGATGGCATATTAAAATTAGGTTAACGGCCATAATTACATGTACACATATTATCATCGACGAAAAAGCCTTTTGTTCATATATGTATGAAGAATATGAAAAGTTAAGCGGGATATATATTGCACAACAAACTAGCTGAGTGTTGACACTAGTAGTTCATTGCAAATTAAAGCTCAATGACATAAATATTGAACCTTAGAATCTTTCACCACCCACACTCGGCATAGTGCATGTATGTACGCTTATTCTTTATCGATTGAAGCAGACTGAGGGCACGCCGTTAAGGGTTAACAATATAAATATCATTATATGGATTTCAACATGTGACAATTCCGCTGAATGATGTAGATCCATATTTGACTATTCAACATACACTTTTCAAATACATGTAAATGCACTGTTAAATATAAGCTAACACATGAAGATCATTGGTCCGTGAGTATTAATATCCCGCATTTGTGCAAGTTTTGCAACACATCTGCTTGAAGTAACTTCTCGCGCAGAATTTAAATTTCAACACCAGTGGACAGTAGGATATCTTATTCACGTCTCGACAAGCTGCAATAATGATTTTTGAGTAATTAACATAGCAACAAAAGGAGGGCTTCGTTTGGTCTGCGTTGGGAACAAATTACTGTTCATCACTTACTGCCGTTGTCCTCCTCAGCCTCGCAGGTTCCTTCACACGACTGTACGTTATTCGGCTTGTCATCTTGGGAACATTCTGAACTAGGTTTGGAGTTGTGTGTTTTACAAACCACGCTTCTCTGCTGGTGACCTCGTCCACACTTTACAGAGCACTATATCAAAGAGAATCACCGCTATGAACACTCAAAATTAAGTAAAACTATCAAATTAATGCTCTATTGTGATTAAGCCTAATTTCTTTTGTTGGTATAAATAACTCTTGTATGGACCATACCTCTGCCCAGTCTCCAGTTTTCCACGAAGGAGGAGGACATTGACCTTGGTAGCATTTCTCTTTGTTGGCAGGCTTTTCGTCTTCACACTTCTTGTCCGGCTGGTACTTCCCTTCAGCACTCACACAATACACATTACGTGTTCTCGCGCCTGGCCCGCAGCTAGGCTGACACTGCGAGGTGGGCAAACAAATAGATCATAACCACCGAAAACACAGTCACAAAGTATAAAGAGGAGTAAAGACCGGCTAAGAAATAATTAGGATACTGAAGATTGGCGTACCTTAGACCAGCCATCTGAAGCCCAGTGAGGTGGACAGTCCGCATCCCCACACCTTAATCTAGACCGAGGCCTTTTGGCTGTGCAGTTCACGTAAGGCATTGCTTCACTTTCCCCACTTTGCTCGTCTATAAGCCTGCTACAGCGAATACTCCTTGACTTATCTCCCCCGCCACAAGTCTTACTACAGTGTGTCCAGTCTCCAATAATCCACCTGAAATGTTACAAGGTATGATTAGTGCATCATTTAAATAACAAAATATTTATTCAATATATTAAATTATTAAGGTCGGGGATATGACATACTGTTGATCACTACATTGATCAGTTATCAGATACAGGTTATGAGGCAGTACTCTGTAGATACAAAGTATTAATATAGCAAACTCTTGACTGGCTGGCTAAGCCTTGTGATTTCGGTAACTTGGTTTTCTGTATATCCGAGTGGTTCCATGGCTGCCGTTTTTATGCACCCATGGAAGATAAAATTCCTGGACCGTCATATCAAATGATGAAATGTTTTTTACTCACTCTGGTTCACACGGGTCCTCGTTACAGTACATGTGTTTATCTTTAGGCCTGAGATGAGCGACACATTTGGTGCTGGACACGATGGAGTTGTCATCTTTTCGGATACAGACGGCCACTGCTTTACTAATCCCCCGAGCGCAGGCGACTGAGCATTCCGACCACGGGGCATACTGCCACCCAAACTCCGTACCGTTCTCGCTCCCGTTTATAGGAATGTTGTATTGATAGTGGAAGCCATAATTTTCTTCTTGAACTAACACCTTTTTGAAGACAAAGACAATTAGTTATTCGGCTCAGCGACTAGGCGTGAAGGCGCAAATAACTCGACCAGCATTGACGCAAATATGTTTTTGTTCGATTTGATTCTGTTACCATGACAAATATATCCTCTGAGGTAGGTCCGAGTGCGTGCATAGTTTCCAGTCCTTCTTTGGGGCGACGGTAATTAAATATCGTATTCACTATCTCAAAGTTTCTCGGCCAGTCAATTGTCCATGCCCCATTTATATAATACTTATCCGCCGAGTCTCGCATGGCTGTTAATGAATATAACGAATATACACATCACATACTGTTAATTATGCTTCATCAAGTTACACCTAGATACAGATTGAAAATAATGATATAATTCACAAACCTAAATAATTCCTAGAGGTGACTTTTTCTGTAATCTTTATATGTACTGCTCCTTGTGGTATGACAATTATTTCTTGATAAGCTGAATAGATAAGCCCAGCGATAACATATATAGAATTTACCAATTGAACCACATGTGTGAAACTAAAAATATTATTACTATTAAAGGTTTTCTCGACTCACAATCACTCTCTATCACGAACGGGATATCGTAATTTCCCTCAATCGTTTCACAAGTAGTTCCATCTCCACCACATACTCGACACTGATCTTCGACAGCATCAGATCCCAGTATTCGGTCACAACCAACGTGCTGGAAGAATAGTCAAGCAGCTGTACAACAGAAGCCTTTAGTTCTGGAACATCGATGAGATCGTAGTAGTGTTTCTGAGTAACTTACTTTACAATCTCCGTTAATGCACATATCATAGGAGTCCGGGAAACACCTGGTTCCATCAACTACTTTGGTAGCACGTTCCGTGTAGAAGTTGTACCCTGTCGCTAGGCAGTTCAATGTGCAAGGTTTTAACTGCCCAACTAAAAAAGTTACCATGTACATCATTATTCAGGTTACTACTGTGAAAAAGTTGTAGTTAAATGAAACATTCAAGTTTCCACATGTACAAACCTCCAAAGAACGGCTTCCAGTCGTACTGTTTTCCTCTGAACACCACTTCGTTGTACTGCTGGCACTGAATCTCTCGAAAATCAGTCGAATTTATGGGACAATCCTGCGGTGTGACAAAATAATGTACTGACATTTTTGTGATTCGCGCATAGAATCTAACGCGTCAGGAGAATTATTTATAAAACATACGTGAATTTTGCACGACTTGTATCGCTTTCTCTCCCCGACACAGTATTTGCCCCCATCCTGAGGCCTGAAAAAGTTCATTGCCTAACATCAATAACATTACATCATATGTAAGTGTTTGGTTCTTGGAAATAAACGTTAGGCTTGTCTTACATCGGTTTATTGCACTTCCTCTCGCTTGACTCCACTCCACCTCCACACGTTCTTGAACAGGATCCCCACTCTGACCATGGCCCCCATTGTCCGTCCACCGGCTTTGGATTCCATTCCTCTGGTTTACATCGTCCTCGGTAACACCACTATTATCATAAGTAAAAATCAAGAGATTCAATTTTATTCCCTCTGCGCGATGTCAAAAAGCCTCTTATATAAATATGTCGAGATTGTCAGAAAGCTTGTAAACAGAGGAGCGTTTTCTCAGGTTTATTCGGAACTTCGCCTAAAACTGACCCCGTTTTCTTTGTTTGGCATTTGGCAGGTCGTCCCCTCTGCAGCCGGGATGTTGTTGGTAACACACTTGTCGTTGAGAGTTGGATTGGTGCACCACAGCTCTTCACACACTTCCTGACACCCAGAATAAAACAATGAAAGCATCAGTCAGCGCTTGATTACAATAGCAGACGACAGCTATTAGTGTGTTGATAACAAAGCGCGCGAACCCACCTCGAACTTGCACTGCCAGGAACGGGAGCCGTACTGAAGCCGACATTGCTCGTTTCCGTCGTGTACTTTTCCGGGCAGCTCATCTGGCAAGTCGAGATTCATCTCTGGCGGAACGTTTTCCAGGCATTCTCCTCGACCCGCACTAAATGTGTTAAGACGATAGAGTAATGTACGGCGCTTACTGTAACTGTATATCATGACAGAGGCCTGGATTTGATAATGGAGTACAGTTGTAACAATCTGAGGTGTAAATTTTCAGAGATCGACGGGTTCTTGTTTAGGGTTTGAGCAACAAGCGCCCTAATCTGTGTTTATGCGGACAATTGAGTTTATTGATAACAATTCTGACTCATTGAACAAGGTCTGGACTTAATGGGCCTGAGTCAACCCGGAATCGTCTGTCTAATTCATCGTTCGATTCGATTGACCCAGAAAACATGCATGTGAGATAAAGAAGATAGGGGCAGATGTTTTAACCAGTACTTACTCAAGGAAGCTGGTGATGTATTCCCTACTGCACGAAGACCAGGAGAACGGTTCCGTGTATTTAGTGAGCTGTGCTGCCATAATCTTAGCTCTCTCGTAGCCTGGCACGCCACACTTGTTTCCAGCACCATCATGCTGCATGCCAAAACTTTAGACAAAGAAATTTACAAAGCCGGGTTAATTACAAAGTAGGTCAAATTCTGGGTTTCGTGAAAGTAGGTCGAGTAACGATCGAGTACTCAGTCTTCAAACCCAAAAGCGATGCTCAGCGAAGAAAAGTCAATCTATCATGTTCACTTACTTGTGTCCTATTTCATGGGCTACAGTAAAGGCCGAGGCCAAACCAATGTCCTCGTTTATACTGCAACTCCGGACTGGCTCACACATACCAGCCACAGGTGCGAGGCCTGCAATACATACATTATATACTGTAATACTAGTTTTCTCAATCAATTTCACATCTGCACTTTCTCAACTAATTTATGTAGCCATGTGTTTTAGCTATTTGATGTGTCAACTTTCAATCGAAAAAAGGAAGTTGTACTTAATTGTTCCCAATTATAAGTCTTGATTAATTAATTGATAAAAGATAACCGACTACGATTTTGTGGATGTACGTGTAGTTAGGCACATCATTTCCAGCTTACGTGAAACTTTATGTCAAGTATTGACCGCGTAATGAATGTACAGACAACAAAAATGTTGTATATTTGCCCTGCCCCCATTCATAACAGTAACTGATACAGCCTAGTTTTAACATCGTGTTCAGAATTGAATCGCACCCAAACAGAACATTATCTGACAATATCATTGCAAAACTTTGACAGCCAGTTGGTTTTGTCACATGTATTCCCAAGGTTTT
Organism: Armandia brevis; assembly: GCA_035585475.1. Classification (NCBI taxonomy): domain Eukaryota; kingdom Metazoa; phylum Annelida; class Polychaeta; family Opheliidae; genus Armandia; species Armandia brevis. Next base: position 9,627 of record JAXGGS010769533.1, read on the forward strand.
TATGTGTGAGGTTGAGGAGTAGGAATTGAGATTTTCTTGTCAGATGACTGCCGCACGTCACCTGTCAAAATCGTAGATCATATTCTATCATAGCCAACTAAGTTAACCACACATTCAGTGTACAGCTGCTGCATACATAGATCAGCTAAACCACGTCGTTATTTCCTTCTTGTACGAATGTCTTGTGATAAATGCTATGACTCGTTTTCGTCTGATGTTTGAGATTTGCTAATAATGTGATGGTCAATAGAATATGTTATTGTTCAATATATTTGTCATACGTAATAATACATAACTCACCCAAGGTCCCACACGGCTGATTTTTGTATGTGCATATGTCATATCTGTAATGAAGAGATTGATAAAACTTAAAACTTATGTCCTAAAGTTATCATTGCGACATAATGTATAAACGTATAACAGCTGTTTGTCAAAAGGATAACACAAACACACGTCTCCGTGACACAGATGACCTTGTTTACTCAACTTCAACCGAATTTCAATTGAGTTTTAATATCTTGAAATCCGTTTTCTTGACCTTTACTAGACAGCAGGTCACTCTTTTGTTCCATGAATGAAAGACGTTATAGTATCTGTCTTTTAACAAACAAAGTTAAAGGGGTGCACCTTTCAGTCACACAGTGAAATGATATAAAATCACGTGAAACAACAACGAATACGTGCGAATCACTCAATAACCGGACAAATAATCGCAGTTCGCGTCTTTAACAATACCATAATTCTAATCATTTGAAGTTTATTACTGTTCTTGGACCCAGGAATTCGGCTATATTACGCAGCATCGAAAAATTCCACCCTGATGATGATACCCCGGAACTAATACCCAAGATAATTTAGCTACAGTATCTGTTAGAATAACACGATATGATGTGAGCATTTCTTTGCTTACAAGAACAGAGTTAGATCATCGTTTAGCCTAGACCCAGTTGATATCTTTTGTTTTATAACTCATAATCGTTGTCTGGCGATCCACCCCCGTGAAGGGTTTGGTGCGTGAATCTGACCCATGAATCTTAATCTCGACAGGAAATATCAGTGGCTCTTAGTCGGGGCGAAGACAACGTTTCCGCTAAACCAGACAGACGATGCCACACCGATATCAGGTAGACCAACACTGTAAACAATCAATCCGCCCACATTCACGGTAAACACATCTAGGTCAGTCGAGTGTAATATTAAAATTTGGCGAATTCTACCAAACTGAAGGCTTTTTCATTTTATTGAGGTGGAAGCGAAGAACATCTACATCAAGATGTGCATTACCTTGTTAAAAGGACGGCGTTGTCATGTTTTGCTATACCCTCACTGGCTGGGGAGTTATTCCTGGGGTTGATCTGGTGCTGCCAATGACAAAAGCTTTCTAGCGACCGGTCCGCGTGGTAGTTGATCTCTAAGTTCGGCTGAGTAATAAGAAGGAAATAGATTCAATTATTGTTATATGAAGGAATCATGAATTAGATGTGCTCGATATGATTTACAGTAGAATGGTAAGGATATGTATACTGACCTGGTCCTGCGTCAGGAGAATGAGCCTCGTCACCACGATATTGACGGCATTACCTATGCTTGCATCATGATACAGCTTGGCAACCTGACCTCAACGAAATCAAATGCATTGTACAACGTGAATCTGTCTTTCGGGGAAGATTTTACAGTCTGTTACGTTTGTAATATATAATCAAACGGAGGACTATACTCACAATGTTCATCACAGTAAGCAGATATGGTTCTATCGCCTCGACACCATGATGTTCTATCATCTTTTTATCAGCTACAACTAATGTTTCTACAAATCTCTCCTTGCTGACCGACCGCCGTCGCCGGGTCCGCCATTTGTCTTTTTTATGATGACCAAAGTCATGAGATTTTATTATTTGGTTAAGTGATCTATCAGAGATCGGATTCCACCAAGAAGGCGAAGTATTTTTGCCACCTGTGAGAGAAGCATAACATAATTACAAAATGTATATATTATGACCTAATTACTCATCCGCAGAAAATACGTGATAACATATCCTCCCAGTCTAGGTAATTCTAGCTATTTTACATACTTTTTGCGTTTATGCATCCGTTTCTTTGACGGGGAGGGGCGTGGTAACATGTTCGCCGAAATGATACCGTTTTGGATATATACATGCATTATACACGTGTGGGGGGGGGGGGGGGGTGGAGGTAAATGCTTACTCAGGATCGTGCATTCTTCGTCTTTTTATTACCGCCTATAGATGCAGAAACGTTAGATGCTAATCCCAATACTATTACATATAGCTTTCCCTCCCCTTTATGTTAAGAGAGTATAACCCAGCTGTATCCACCTGTTTTCCGGGACCTTTGGCTACTCGAATCCCAACCCTATAATCTACATCCGCATCACCTGCTACTACCAACCCACCCGGCCATATGGCTTCATTCTTATTCTCATTGCTTCGAATAATTACAAACAAACCGCAACAATTTACCGTATAAAACAGTATACTCGTGCTGTATTAGAGTAGATAGTGATCCCTGACATCGACACGTGCTCGACATTGGCAGAGCTCCCGCATCTTGTCGGGGGCAGACCCCGCGGGCTGCTGAGGCTGGGGGCATACATCAAACGAGTCTAGACGGGCGGGAGCTGGCGAGTTTTAGGAATACTCAGACGCAGCGCCTTCCGCTGACCCTCGACAGGATATCACACTTGTATCACATCAAATTACTGCGAATTAGACGTCGACGGGGGCTCGTACGTCCTGGGCCATTTGTTTCAGTCTATCTCCACTCGAACCCAGCTTCCGTACGCAAGCTAAGTGGATTGAGCCGTAAGATTCGCGCTGTTACATCAACAACGGGTAAACAGTGGAAGAACATTTCCTCTATCTCTTACTATAAATCTTGTTGAGTACGCCTCTGACAAGCCGAGACGGGGACCCTGGATTATCAGGTAAAACTGTGAGCGGGCATAACATCGTCATTCACGGGTAGTCGCTCGGAAAACAAGTGATGGAGTTTTTAAGCCTCCGCCTGACTAAAGACGTTACACGAGTTGATGCTCTGCTGGCTGTGTCTCAGGACCTGAGAGGGGGGGGGGGGAGGGGGCAGGGGGTCGGCCTTGAGATGACTGCTTACACCTGTAGATACATGACACTCATACCTGTAGCGGTGTGCGGCAAACCGCAGTCCGAGGCTTAGGCGGGTCTCCAACAACGTACGCTACCTAATTAATCTACAGCTTCCATTGCCATTCAGCCTATTAGATGCTGACACCTACCTTGATAAAAAGTATTAAAAAAAACTTGACTGAGCCCTGCGGGAATCACACGCGTAGTTGCTGTTGTAATTCCATCTGGATTTGTAGGTCATGACGATTCGGGGTATTAGCTGCGGCTGCTCTATCTCCCTGGGAAGATGTGCTTGGTCAGCCGACCCTCTCCTGATGACAGGGTATCCGCCCTCTAGACGGTCAGACTTACGATCTAGTGGAGGGCTCCGGCTCCTCTAGGACTGGCTCAACGTGAACCCCACCCATTTTCGGAGCCACAATGTCCCATTTAAACCCTAGATGACAATGGATGAGGGTAATAAACGTGAGCCGGCGACTGACGCGCTCATAGCCAAACGATTTCCGGTCGGCTGCTGCTGCCAGATGAAACATCTTTACGGAAATTGGGCTGACGGGACACGTCGTCCGGCTCGATAACCGATGATTATAAAGTAAGATATAGGAAAACTTCCCTGATAGAGGAGCTAGGGTTTCACGAGCGTTAAAATTCAGTGACGCCGGGTGTGAGGCAGCAGCCATTTAGCCGGATGTCTGATGGTGGTTCGCGGGCGGCAGTAACCTTCAGGTGGAGACACGAGGAGGAGGCATGTAGTCTGGTATCCACCTATGTGGCCCACAGGATGAGCAAGGTGATGGATATCTCTTACCACCTCTTGCCACAAGACTTTCGGTATCTGCACCCTCTTCAGCCGGCTCCTGACTCTCCTCAATATGAGAGCCGCACTTATAATTGTTGAGTTATTTCCGCATCTTGTAATCAATGGGTCTCGCCAATTGTTGTTTTAGTGATACCTGTGGTTTCCAGTTTTATCAGCGCGATAGGATTACACGTAAATAATGATGGCGTGTAGCATTCCCCAACATTCAGCTCATTCTGGGAGGCAAAATGAGACAGCGTATTTGTCAGCGCGAAATTTCTAATAGCCTCTAATCTGAAGAGCGAAGTTGGAACCATATAACCTGAAGCCACTTCAAATGCCTGCATACCGATGTATTAACGCTTCCCTTGTCTGCTAGACGTTTTATGAATTACAAGTCAATATAATGTCCAGCGAAGGAAGTGCTCTCTTGAGTTGGCTGTGCGAAGATGCTTCAGGGTGATATATGTTGGTTGCACTGGCTGGCCCCCGAAAATAAGACAGAATATACATATACAATTATAATAACCACCATGGTACTAGATGACTATCATCAATTCGCCGATCGTGAGTTGATTAAAGGAATATCTAGCCGGCCAAATCTTCCATAAGCTGATTTAAAGAGAAAATCACTATCACAACGTTCCCACAAGGAATGAAAAGTCTCACCTACTACCGTATATATACGTCAACATCAATCATCGACAATCGGGTTATGGCAACCCGGTCAGATTTGATGAAAGCCAGGCAGATACCATATATTTACCGCAGGCCTTAAGCTGTAGATTATCATAATCGGTGCATTATTGTCTTACAATATACGAGACAGCCCGGCCATTAATATACGTAACATTTTTATCCTTGAGCTGTCGATTACGAGTCGACTAGTCTCGGTTTAGGTGTAACTTTAACAGTTTCAAAAGCGGGGTCAAGTGGCAGACAGCACCCCGCAGTAGGAGCTGCGCCAAGGAGCGTACAGCCTATTCCCCGCTCTGTCATCTGTTTAGTGTCGTCTGCTCGGGTCTGTCAGCACTTTAAATCATACCCATAATTTACCCGATTACAGCCAATACTCATCTACCACCCTTGTGTTGGTAAACATTTCGATTGTATGGGCTCCGGTTTTCAGAGGCAGATCCAAACATTGCGAGACATGTCGAAGCATCTGACAAGAAATGTTACCCGTATTCTAAACAGACATGGTTGGGTGCAAGGAGAGTAAAAAATATCAAGGTAAAGGGGGTAGCCTACAGTTGCATAGTCTTCGCGTTTAGCCAAGGCCTAGTTATTCCTTTCTTTCCAAGAAAATAAATAGTGTCCAATGTATCCGTGTTAACAACTAAATTGATGGTGTGTGGACTCCTTGCAACTGTTACCATAGATTGACGTCTGAATAGATTATTGTAAAATATCAGCCTTGAAAATTCCACCTTCAGGTCTTTGCCAGTAGAGTGTGCAGATGCCGACCTTGAAAAGATTTATTGTGCTCGGTGATATTTTTTTAGTAAGCATGCGTTGTCTCATCTCTTTTACTTCAGACTGGGGTAGGTCTGCCTGTCACAACCGGTTTATCGGATGTCTCTGTTCTCATCCTCCGCCCCCATGCCACACCCGTGACAAAAATGTGACATCTTTAGCCCGCGCGACAGTCAATGATAAAAACCAAGGACAACTGTTACAAAAGTGCCACGCCCCGATCACAAGGTTTGAGTGAGAGACGAGCATGCACAACTGCAGCGATACCCTCCCCAGTGAAAACTCAGTGACTCCTGGTACCGAGAGTTCGCAGGCCATATAACCGATTGTCTTCAGCTTGCAGTGATCATAACCCGGCACTTGTGCCTCATGCCATTAACAGTTCCACTTGGGATCCCACCCAGATACCGAGCTGGCAGAAAGGGGCACGCCTTCCTCTCGGGGCCCTCCCTCGAGATCTTCCGAGGGAATCGGCAGGTGTGGGTAAAACATGTGTTTACCGATACTTGTCTGGCATCATTGGCTCTCAATAAAATCGGTATGAAATGAGTAATATATCCCGCCTGAGTCTAATCTGCACAGTATTGGCTAAACCAATGGCACACCAATGTTTCAGACGCCTTTGACAGACGGTAAGTGATTCCATTCGCCGGTAGTGGGTCTTTTGCCAAGTAAGTCAGTGAGAAGGAAATGAACCAGGGGCTTCAAGTCAGTAAAAATTGTTCTCAATCGCATGACTCAAGCGCGGTCCTTCACACGAACCTGTTTGACAGATAGTTTACTCCTGCAAAGTGCAAAACATGACGTAACGTTTTGTAAAACGAGGAAGAGAAACAAGCTTTCAATCATTGACTCGCACTTGCCACTGTTACACTTTGGGTCAAGGTTGCTCCATTCAAACCTAGCACTTGCTGTCATAATTAGAATGTCAAGTAAAATATTCTATTCAGTCAACCATAAGCAGTGATATATAGATATATTTAGAAATTGTTTTGAAAATTTTCAGTATCAGAGGATGGTAACATATTAAAACAATTATTACGTTCAATATGTCAATTGAACGGACATTTTACAAATGAGCATATTATAAGTAAACTATTTATCATGTTTGGCACATATCTTCGTTCCCATAAATTGCACTTACGTTTGACTCCACAGTGGTTGTCTTTATGGGGTTCTTTAATAGCAGAACGCTTATATACAACATGAAAGTGGCCTTCTGTTTCTAAATCTCTGGTGTCATTCCATAGAGGTTCCACGAAAAACTCCTCTCCGCCCGTGGAAAACACTCCATGCTGCAAAAATAAGATGGATTATTATTGGTCGACAACTCTGACCAGGATGTGGCATAGATTTTATATATATAATTTACGTCTTTACAGAAGTGAGAGAGTTAACACTTTATAACGTTTGCTTGTGATGCCATTCTCTGGGTCGTCTAAAGCAATTTAAATGTTAAATGGAAAAGCCTTTAGGCTGCTTAATGGTTTAAATCGTTTCCTCTGATTGATGAATCGTGTGCATTAATTTCTTGTTCACCACAACCCTGCGAAATTGTGTCTTTTTACTTCTTTTTAGAAATCGAGGAAAGGGCAGACGTTGAGCAGGCGAACACGATGATTTGTGGCCAGCAGGTTGGTTAACACATTTAAAATCTTGGTAAATGTTACCTAGTCTGGTGCTAGAGTACAACCTGCTTTCACCTTAGAAACCAGGACATGAAGAATGAAGCGCTTTCTTCTCAGACAGAAAGGATTAAATGAGGCTTGCCAAATATCAAGGATGGAATTGAGTTATTGCGTCAAGGCGATAAATGTTATTCTTGGCCATGTGTTTTCGTTACCACCGGCTGATTTATTCAACGCTGTCTCAAATATCAGCCCAGCTATTTCATTGAGAAACCTCCGAGCGCTGGTTGTTGATAATAGTGAACAACGTGCAAAAATTTAATCTTGTGAAGCAAATATCACATGTTAAACTCAGTTGTAAGAATGATGTGAAAGGAGTTTGTGATCTAAGATTTGTTCTTTGAAGCAAACTCGAGGAAGAAGGATTTTAAAAGTCAAAAATACAAATGCTCTTCTCCTCTGAAATTTCGTCAATACTGGCTTGGTGAATGTAAGAGCTTCGGGGAAGCTGAAGACTAGGCGTCCTACATCTAGATCAGATGTTGTGGTTGGTACGGTTAGTAGAGATAACCCCTGCCTCTCAGCCTTTTGATCACTTAACGAGACACCCAACATGCGGTCTCTTGCCCTGCGCGATGCGCTCTTGATAGGTCTTTAATGGCTCTCGAACATCTTTTTCAGAGCCCTGGTTGCGCTGAAGTTATGCTGCTTTAAGGAGGAAAGTCTGGCTCAAATTACTTAGGAGCTTTTACGATGTGATACTTCCTCTGACGAAGCGGAAAATGTCTGGAAATGGTGGCTAGGTGTTAGGAGACTGTGTGGGGTCCGTAACCAGGCAGATTGACAGACAGGAAGATGAGGAGGACAAGCAGGTATCATCCTTCAGCCGCCAGTCGCATCCACTTGAGCCCTGTCCTACGATGCTGTCAAGATGCATGAAGAGGCCACCCTGTTTCGTATTTATTGTAGTAAATGATGATAACTTGTAAGTGAAGCCCGAGCACCACTTGGTAAGAATTTAATACAAGTTGACGTATCTGGAATTCGTTAGTGCCGTGTAAGTTGCGTCGTCTGGGCCACCATGTTCCGTGTGACACCTGGGCGACTTTTTACTGATTTACCCGACAAAAACATCCGCATCTTAGTCGTCGGCAGGCAACAGAGTCGATGAATTAAGTGATAATTGACCTGTTCCTCGTATGCTTCATTAAGGATTTATGGCAAATCTGAACCAAGCATGAGACCACCATGGCTCAGCACTCGTGCGCATATTAAACTTGTAAATAACGAGGGACGGACTAAGTGATTTAAAAACGTGTTTGATGTGGAAGTGTCAACTCGATGGTATACATTTGTCTGGTAGAGAAAGCTCTCTTCTGTCATCTGGTTTGTTTTTGCTTGTCAACACATCCCCTAACTTCTAAGCGTTGTATTACAAACAGTTTTACAAACTCCTTCCCTCAATGAAAGCGCCTCGTGGAAGAAGTCGTACAACAAAACCAGGCAACTCGTTGTTTTAGAACTAACAAAAGCGAAGTGAATTTTTGATAACTGCCGTCGAGCAATGATTCATGATATACACAATCCCGAGGCTATTTAAACACAAAGGATAGATTACATAGGAACAGGCTCGATAACATCAGATTAACGACATACTGATCCCCTCGTGGTGTTTTTTTTTCACCCTTTGTGATTGAGTCTCACGGACTGTAATCGATGAAAGTGAAGTTTTATGAAAAGCGGAATATATTCGTGTACTCTTACGTGCAGTGGAAACGGATACTTACCAGACCGTTGCAGTTGCTAATTGCCACACGTGAAGAGTCGCCGTGGCCCCTGAGATACCCATAGTAGTGACAGTCTTTTGAGTATCTGTGCTTCCTTTCGACACCTGAGCTGTTCCGGTACTCAACTACGAAGGACGGAGCCACAAGGTTTCTGTTCAGCGTCAAGTTTAAGTGGAAATCACTTCCGAACGCCGATAACTTGTAGTATATCCACGGAGAATCATCAGCATCGCTATCTTGATCATTGTCTCCCAATGATCGCCAGTCTGTGAAAATGCTTCGTTTTCTCCGTAGGTGATGCTTATGTGTAACGTCGTAACTTAAAAAGTCTCCCTCGTGATTCACTAGTTTTGGCACAACTATGTCATAATGGTGCAAACCATCGAGAAGGGTTGCTGAAGAATATGAAATATAAATTGGGTCATAAACATGACAGGAAATTATTTAATTTATTGTATGCATTAAATGTATCATTGCATCGTGCAATCTTTACGTGTGACGTGCATTTATCAAACTATCGAGCTCCGATTTGTATAGTCTTACGTAATTAATCTCGGACATGATGTAACATTTTAAAAAGACATGGCCATAGAAACAAATCATACATCCCCATTCATTAATACTGAACGCTATATACTAGCGATGAACTTTTGACTCCGTGGAGTAATGGTGGAGGATTTCTAACATCTGTCTGCATGAAAACTCCCTCAAAAATTGAGACGTGGTTTCCAGGCAGTTCCTAGTACTAGTGACGCAAACTTGCGGCAGGTTTTCAGAGTAGCTACACATAGTCTCTGATTGAATAAGTCGTTAGTGAAAGAACAAGCTGTCTGACAGATCATGTGGTGTGGTTGAATTTAGCGGCAACAGTCATCATAAGACCGTTACTCAATATATTTACTTGTGCTGAAGAATTCCACGACCAGGCCACGGCGAGGCCTCCAAGCACACAGCCGGGGCCGCCTCCGACACTTTTTCTCCACGCTCGAGGATAGGTAAACGCTTCAGGGCCGGGGGTCGGGCCGAGCATCTGGAAACCATGGCACAGCGTTTGTTTAGCGGGATGGCGGGGCCGTGGGATCAATATTTTTACCTTACGCGACGTGATCGCTGCTGCCCCTGCTCCTTTCACGAAACACTTGATCAGACCCCGTGAAAGTTGGCAACTTTTTCAGGTCGGGAGCGGGAGCCGAGGCGGAAATTGGCGGATAAACCCCTGACGAGTAATTTCGCTCGCTTGCAGGAATGTGGCGTGGAAGCTTTTAGTTATCTTAGCCCGGCAAAACAATGAATCTTTTTGTGTAATTTCAGGTGCATAACGCCGCCATAAATCACACGCTTACAAGTGATGCTCTCCTCCGGTATTTTACTGCGGCCCCGTGTCGAGGCACGATTTAAGGTGAAGGTGATAAATAGCTGTTGGTGTAGTTCAAAAGGGGCACAGCTTAATAAGATAACGAAAGCAGCTTAATAGAAGAAACGTATCCAGGGGTGAGAGACTGTGTAGCCTTACCTGTCTTTTGGTGCATGTTTTCTCTCATGAATGGCGCCTCCTCTGCAGGTAGTGTAAATGTGTCCCCAGTCCCTTCTACGCTCCCCTTGGGGTGGGGATAAGTCTGTCTGAGGACGGTGGGGGACGGGGTACGGACGGGGGTTTGTCCGAGCTCCACGGGGCTGTCCAACACGGGGGCAGCCAGGGTGTGTGCCAGTGCCCATAAAAACGCTGCATAGAGATGCAGTTCCATCACAAGTATCCTTTTGAATCTCTACAGACAATCCGTGGTGGGTTTCAGCAACTGTCGAGCACCGCAGATTCCTACATGAGCCATTATCCTTGGTCCGACACGAACCTTCTACATTCAAGCATGAATGCTGTGCATTTTTCATGTCTTATCACGGGTAGTTTAGCTGTAGTTTAAAAGAACAAGTCGACTTTTTCCGCATGACGAATGAGCCCTCAATGCATTATAATGATCCGCGTGGCCGCTGAGACGTGCCCCTCAGACCTAGCGTGCTCCCATCCCGAGCATCGAGCCGGTGATAAGGCGGCGGGTACAGACAGGGTGTGCGTGCCTCCTCGAGTACAACCACAGAATGCGGCACGGGCGTCAGGCTCTCTAGCTCTCCCTCCACTCGACGGGGCCACACATCGGGTTGTCCTGGGGGTTATCCGTCGGTACGTGCGTTTATATCCCCCGCTCGATAAGCCGTCAGGACGCGCGACGGATGGGGAACATGGAATCACACATTGTCGGTGCCTAACCCACCTGAGATAAGGCGCACCACGTGTGCACCACGGGTCCTTAATTCATCTACGCTTCTCCCGGTGATGGGGTGTTTATTTCACTCAAACCGCTACTCATATCAGTAATAAGCACCCTGTTTTACGAGCAAACATCGCAAATTGAATGTCATAGATGAGTTGGGGTGCGCTCCTATCTTCGAGTCAGGTCACTTCCCCACTGATATAACCTCTAAATAAAATCCCAGGCATAACATGAGTAGGGAGCAAACTTCACTCGGCGGGAGAGTCGAGTACGTGAGTAGACCTCTCCTCTCACTGCTACTCAGTATGATCGTGTACCTCCTCACCGGCCGTGTCATGGGAAATAAAACGCGAGCACACGTATGCAGGCATGTATCTAGGTTATTGCTAGGGCGGGGTCCCCAGTCAGTGGGCTCACCTTGTCCTGGTTATGTCGTAGAGACCTCAGGTAAGCGGCCGGTACGAACAACACGGGCCAGGTACGTACGGCGGCCTCACCTCCTAGGTAACGTGGGTGGGGGTCGCCCACCGCATGCCTCACTGTGTACGTGGGTGTCTTTTACCTCCCGGGACGGGACAAGGCTCCTGATTCAGGTTGTGAATTACACAGGTCACAGTATCTCACCTCCTCTGCTGCCAACACAAACATTACCTCGCCGTAACCAAGGTAGAACGACGATCAGATTTTAAGGCGATATTGTCCGAGCATCACCTCTTTGTTTCTAAGCTTACATTCAGCGAGGAGACAGGACAACAATAACTTAACTCAGGTGCAGACATCACCCGACGTCGGCATCCCTGTGAATAGTTACGTTTTCTTTATGAGTGTGTTGAGAAATAGTCCGACTGAACATAGCCTGTTGACTACGTCTAACTATTCTCATCCACAAATATCAGCAGGTTGCGAACTATAAAAGAAGCCTTGAAAATGTGCCCTTGAAAAATGCAAGTATTGTTGGCATTAGTTAGTCTGTGTATATCGGCGACTCGGAATCGACTCGTGTTCGGAAGGTTCACTTCCATAGTTGATAAAGACTACCTGTCGTGTTTAATACATTAACCCTGCATAGATCGGGGGTTGGCTGGGGAGGCGGGGGGACGTGGTCTTCGTCTGGGTATTATATAGTGGGTAGCGAGCAGGAGTTTCGCTCAGGCGGCGAGTAGATTACTCCCTGGCCCGTGCGAGAGAGGGGTGCTCGCGGCCTGGTTTTGATTTTAACGTGCCGAGAGAGTGGCGGTCTAGGCGACCCTGTCTGCCTTCGTCGGAACCCGCCAATTGACCCCGCTTCAATCGCGGGCTAGAATCACTCCGTTTCACAAGCGTTATGGTTCTAATTTGGAATTATAAATAAATACCGGCGACGGGTTTTGCCAACAAACCTGACCAGACAGGACGAGCGGTGCTGCGGCTCCCGCTTCTACCTGCGTCCGTCTGAACGGCTGCATCCCGGCTCGAGGATAAATTATATCTCAACTAGCGGCAAAAGGTCCTGGGAGGTGGTAAACATTGGATGATTGTTGGCAGAGGGTCCCAGCAGGGCAGCAATTTCTCTGCGATCGGTCATGACGGCGAGGCCTGAAGGCTTTGTGGCCCGGGGTTGTGATAACACGGGTAAGTGTGGCTGCAGACGCTCGGGGTTGGCTCGAGTTCACCCGCAGATAATACGATGCGTCCCGAGGAATCCGATCTCGTTTCAAGCCTCTGATTTCTAGGACTGAGAACACTGGATGGATATAGTTGAAGATGAATTAATTCATAAAGTCGTATGGTTTGGAAAAACAAGTTTCTACATATCCATCATATTGGATAAAATTACTCGATTCATCATCCCAGCGTTGGTGGCAATATGATCAAATTAAAAGGAAATCAATCTCTCAATTCAAATTATCCAAGACTAACTGGTATCGTATACATAGTATTAGATAAAATAACGAGCACCCCTTAAACCACACGTGACTCGGGCTGAGCTGCTCTATCAACAAGATACTACTTCCTTGCTTTGAATGCTTCACACTCAGACGAAATATTAATTTTAGGCTGCCGGTATTACCGCGGTATAGTATCCCCAGCCGGACTGTAATCATGAGGAGAAGGAAGTCGCACGTGTCTCTAGTAACGTTTTGTCACCAGAGTTTTCTGAAACTTAACTCAGGCCTGACTCATCATGAAATGGTCAGAGGACCGGAAAGTAATGAAACGTTACATTTACAGGTATATTGGTATGTCCCTGTGCTTTGTTTGTAATATCTTCATTTTTACAATTAGGAGCCGATTAAGGATTTATATAGATACAGGTTTAACATAGGAGTGCTTTCGACATGGTCCCCGTATATTGTCATCTTAGCATACAAGCATGTTACTTGCGTATAAATCAGATTCAGGGATCCACAGCGATCAGCTAAGTATGAGAAGGGTGAGTGGTATACACTGATATCAAGGCAAAGAAAAGACTGCTTTCATATCAGTCTCATATCTCAAACGGCAACGTTAACAACATAAAAAGTCCCATATATTACAAACTTACTATCTTGTACAAAATATTTAGATAAGTCAATACAATCTGAACAAAACCTGTTCTTATTTAGAAATCACTATGATCTAGCAATTGAGATCGGGGTTGTCTTACAATCCCTGGAGAGGAACGTAATTGAAAAGCATGTAATGTAGCACTTAGAGGACGAGACTCCGGTGTGCCCTGCCGTTGAATTGACTATAAACGTCATAATTACGTTTAAACCCATTTGGAATTTATTAAATCTACTTTCATTTCTGAAAGTAAAAGGACTTGCTACAATGGTACTCACCGTTTTATTGATAAAACAAATCAGTTACATTCGATCGTATTGATACGCTATAAGCCTGTATGACATCACCGAATCAATGGCGACCGCTAAAACGTCCCCAGACAAAGCTTTACGTTGGAATGTGATATTGAATGTGTACTATTTCTTATTTAATGTTACTCCTTAGCATATTAGCAAACAATATAACATATTTGTATTTATATAACTATATTTTCTAACTCCACTGTTATACCATGTACGCAACTAAGACCTACTATATGAAAACTTAAAACCATGTACGCTTAGTTTGATTAAAAAACTATATCTAACCGGTTAAAAACTGAAACATGAAATATTCTTACAAATCTGATTATATACATCAGTTACATTTCATATGCCGAATTGTATAGTGGCTCAGAAGCCAATATAGATGCGGAAAAGAGCGCACTACTCATGAATGGACAAAACGAGGATAGATGACATCAACATTTGTTGATTACTATTTGTCCCCTGGCGATGTATCTATTATTCATGATAATCCGGTTTATCCCACCTATATCGCCGGTGGTCTGAGCTGAAAAAACAACGATAGTGTCTCACAGCCCGTTGTAAATCATACCTGGTATTAACTTAGTATCGATCGTAGAAAGAAAGATTGGGAATAATTTGCTGCCGCGTTCATTTTGACAGCAACTGGTTGATAACGCTGATAATTGGTTTATCGTTTTCATTATTTGTTATTTTAGTTGCAAATTATATCACCATTATGTTAAAAGCTTCTGCCAATAACACATGTTCTGACTCATCAATTATTGAGTTGCACTGTTTGATTATGTGGCACCCCTTGTTTTAGTCGTGTTCATATGCGGCATTAATAATGACACGTGAAGCAGCTCCTCTCGACTCATTAAACATTGATCAAACATTGTTCTGAATAAATCGCCACCAGTTAAATCAATTATTATCATTTGAATTGGTTGATCCGAATCCAATCGCCTGTCATGGATGGGTTAGCACATACCAGGGATATGCTGTAACAGGAATAATAATGCCCCCTAACGGCCGATAATCGGGAAATAATATCAGCCGACCGGTAGCTGTTTAGAGAAGCGCTTCAGCAACGCTCGCGTTCATTTTACGACAACGGTTCCGCTGATACAGTCATTCGGCCGTGTAAGAGTGTGTAAGAGTTTCCTGGCGCGTCTAAAGCCCCACGCATCGCATGACTCGAGTTGTGTCGCAACAATTCAGGTGACGATTGAAGCAGACGGTGAGTTTCAAGATAGTGAATGGTTGACATGGAGTGAGTTCGAAGTCAATTTCCTGGGAGTGAAATTTATTGAATGACATCGACTACGCTTTAAGGGTGAGAGAGTGGACGACAAATCGGTTATGACATTTAGGGATTTCTGTTTGCCAAGTCAATGACGGAAAATGCATCGGTTATCAGTCAGTACGTAACCAAGGCAATAAGCCAGTGGACGAGCGATCAGTGGTCTATGTCACCACAGGAAGCCATAGTTCAAACTCAAATAGAAGCATGCAAGCCAAATTGGAATCAATCAGTGCTGAAAGCAGATCAAACCTTCCGAGAATCGATTTCCAATTTCCCGGTAGATGTCGTATTGGCGCATCTGATTCACCGTGGGGTTGAATTTGGGCAGTAACAGGAGCGGCGCCATATTTAAAGACAGGAGGCGTGTGACTGCCGGCTTTACACAACATAACTGCCGGTGTTGACAACTAAATTGGATCCTCTTGATTGCTATATGACAGTTGTGTGATTTGACTTTTGTCACAGGTTCAGGGGATATTTGCTTACAGTCGCAGTTTTCTATGAGCTGATAGATTTTCTAGGGTCGTGTGGTTGAAAACTTTCGACCCCGCTGAAGATGATTCTGTGATGGTTTTCCATTGATGAGGTACCCGGGCAACGCGATACTCGTCAAGTTAAGATGGTACTGGTGGTCAGCACATTGTTTTCGGTTGTGGTCTTCTCACTTTCCTCTGCCATGGAAACCATAAAAATTGGTGAGTAAATATATTATTCAACCATATGATCATGTTCAAATGAGGTAGATCACGGATTAATTTCACAGGAATGCAATATTTATTATTTGTTTTATTCCGTTTAGTTGATTGGTTTAAAGAGTGGGTCACGTTCTAGGCATTTCTAAACGGGACTGGTCTATAGTTATCACAGTAACCGCGGCTTGATTACATAGTGATTTATATATTGTTCAGTGGCCAAAGGGTCTCCAGGTGAAGCACTAAACGACATCTACAATACACACATGGGCTCATAGGATTAAGTTGATACAACGAACTAATTCTTGACCCGCCAATCATCCAGTCGAAGATATTGATTCATAACAATAGCCATTCATTTGGTGCTCATTTGGCGGATTTATTTGGCATTGTCATTCTACGGTAACTCCATGGCAACTCACAGACTCCAGACAAATTGGTACTCCAAAGAAGCAATAAACATACTGACATATGTATTGTTAGAATCCCAAGCTGACCGCCATGCACAAAGAGCAAATTGGTGGACCGAACAAACATATACTTGTTATCGGTAATTAATAAGCTAAGCACATTCATGAAATCGATCCGAATTGCGTCCTCTCATGGGCTCAAATACATGCAACTGTTATAATATTTGTCATTGAATATGGTACTGATGCTATGCCGCTATACCCTAATGTATCACGTCGTATTACATAATGACAATAGAGGCATATGCCCACAATGAACTAATTTGTTTTATATATTTCAATTCATACATATTCCCCGATTGGATTAGTCGTACGAAATATGTATGAACTCACCGGTGCAATTAATCCCAAACGACATACTCCCTAATCTAGTTACGATTTTTATCATTGTTATTTGCCATCTAAGACGAAAATATATAAATGTGATTATAATTTATGGACGAAAGAATCATGTACCCGCGGGTGATCCTTAGCATATCAGTCACGCATCACTGGAGAAATAGTAAAAAATCCGTCGGTTTTATAAATAATTGATGGGCGCTGTAGAAAGACACTTAACGATCCGCGTAACCTGTCGTTTGTGATAAATGGTAGCAACATTAAAGAGAGAGTAGCCTTTCACCGTGTCCATTGTAACTCGCTTTGGCTTGTTTTCTAATGTTCGATACATCAATTGATCAGTTGAAGTTGTGGCACCGCTTCATTTACCATACTCAATAGGTTGTTCTATCCGATAGAATGATAGTGTGTCCGTAATTGCTGTTATATGCGAGTGGAGTGCGTATCATGGCAAATCGATCTATTCATAACCCTCACCAGTTAGAACACCTGTGATTCCAATAACGTTTAATGGAACTCAGTATATGGTTAATGAGAGCATGCCACCGAAATGCACCTTTTTACAAACGGAGCTTTCATTTGTCAACAAAACAGGGTTTGATTATCTAGAATGCCCTTCATGTATTCATTTGGTCAATAGATATGGGGTGAAAAAGTAAATATGCCTGGTCCAGCTACACTGATGGGGATTTTTGTTTTTCAGGTGTTGTTTTCCAAAACTACGATACAGACCTACTGAGTGCGTTCCAACTATCCGTTCAATCTGTCAATGACGATCCGTCAATCCTGCCGAACCATCAAATAGAATATATTTATAACTACTCAACGGCTATTGGTGCTTATGACAGCTGGCAGAAAGGTACTCAATCAAATTGATGCTATCACCCTCTCTATAGTCTCCCATATTCTACTTTTTGCTTAATATGTTCGCTAATGTTTAATTGTCCACTTTCGTAGTTTGCTATTTGCTTGGACAAAATGTATCCACGATTATTGGGCCGATGGCCTCAACAGCAGTGAAGGCTGCCCATCCCATGTGCCTCGGCCTGAACATGCCCATGATATCCCCGACAGCGACAGATCCGATGTTGGTGGATCCAGTCAGCTACAAATACTTAATGAGAATATACCCCCCTGACTCGAAACAGAGCAGGGCTTTAGTAGACTTCTTCAAATATTTTAGATGGGACACTGTTGCAATATTGACAGACAACACTGATTATGGTAAGCAATCCAGATGAACACATTCAATCCAGATATGTGATCAAAATACGAGTTTTAGTTTGATCGCTTCCATTGATTGCCTTGCAGGTATTAATGGTCTGGTAGACTTTCAAACGTTGGCTGCTGAAAATAAATGGAGAGTATTGAGTGTTCAGCAATTCGTGGCCTCAGACAATAATTCTCTAATTAATGCAACGGAACAGCTCAGAACAATACGGGGGACAGGTTAGCAACCGATTTTTATCTCCGAATTACCCTACAATTTTGAAAGAAATATTTTTTAACACAATGAAACTATATATCGATTCTCTTTAAATATATGCAGGTGCTCGAGTAATATTACTAAACTGCGGCCCAACGTCGGCTTTATCAGTATTTGAGCAGGCGCATCAAGAGGGAATGATGCAGTCGGGCTGGGTTTGGGTAGTCACGGACGGAGTAGCAGGATTTGTAAGTTTGAAAATACATGTATGGTTTATGCCTTATCGAATTCAGCTTTTATAAAACT
>JAXGGS010769644.1:0-22923 GCA_035585475.1 Armandia brevis
ATTTAACAGTGCGACATACCACAGTCGAATAAAATGTCGAGCAAATCCCCAGGACTAAAATTGAAGCCCAGACTGGGAAACCACAAACTGTAATGTTAGATGAAAAGTAAATAACTTATTTTATTTAGTTAAAAGTCTAACTGATTCAAACGGCATCAAATTGATGATTAATACGTTAACATGCATATGTATTTTATCCACACCTGTATGAAGCATTACCGACGGACCATACAGGAAGAGACCGCACAGTAATATACTCGTGAATAACTGTAGACAAAATGAGTAGAGCACCACGACGCGGCTCCCAAATCGCATCATCATGTACTGGGTGACAACAATTGTGACACAATGATGTAATATGTGAAAGGTGATTAAAGGTGTTTTAAATTGAATTAAATTGAATTGATAAAATATCAAACTGAGATATGTGAAAATCAAAACCGCTGTTAAATTTGCTGTATTTATTATTGTGGCTAATAGACGATTAATATTAAGTTGCTTACCTCTTGGACACTGGTAATTTTCAAAGGATAAAATAATGGAACGAAAAGTTCGACGCAGAGAATAACCGCAGCCCATGTCGCGAAAATATATAATCCAAAAGTAATTCCATAAAAATATAGCTCAGTGGTGTCTCCTAAAAGCGTGATTGCTGAAAGATAACTAATCATCAAAGATGCTGCAGCAGGGAGCACTTTTACTTTCCTGTTAGCTATCAAATATTCTTCTGTAGATTTTTGGTTGCACGAATGGAAGACGCCTATCCCAACGGAAACGACGAGGGTCACAGCTAACACCAGATAATCAACCCAGTGAAGAGCGCTGTACGTCCCAAGAATGGCCATCGCAAGACTTAATACTTTCAATCCAGATCTTTAGGTTACATGAACTTCTTGAGCTTCCTTTATCTTACCAACTGTAGAAAATAGGGCCTATTTGTTTCATTGGTGACAGTCTATCATCGAGTCTAAAAAATAATTCGCTCACTAGACAAATGTCCGCCTTTATTAAAGTCATTTTGACATGTCACCCGTGAGTTGATTTACATGTTGTACTGAAGTTAATTTGATTGTGCAAACGTTCTAAATAAAACATCAATGCTAGCAGCGACATTAACTTTTCTCAACGAGGCCATTTACGGTGTGTTTTAAAAGCCTAGAATAAAACAACAGTGATAAATTACCAATTACGCCTTTTCAAGTCAAGTCACTGAGAATATTTTACGAAGAATCCAGATGTAGCAAGGTACTCTAGTTTACGTAATTTTAACGAACTGCAACTTGAATTTTATGTCACGTGTGTACCGATAGCTGCATGCTAAATAGATTTTGAACTTAATTGCCTTTGGTTGCATTTTCAAGAATGCAAATCATTTGATAGTGATCGACACCTAATGAGAATCTCGAAATTGTCCGCATTCGAAAATACCGTAATATCATAATATCATTGTCTTCTAATGTATACATGTATCATGTAACTGGCCGGAGGCCAATATATTTAACAAATAAAATTTAAAACAAATTTAAGCATCTCTGTGTCGGAGAGTTATGATATTTCAAATTGATGTATCACATATGTTAAGAATTGTCTTTGTCAAACAAGACAGTGAGAGCCCAAAATAATCTTCTCTTCATTTATTCAAGACGAACAATGTATGATATATGCTCCTTGATTTTTTGGCAGTGTAACGATTCAGTTTTAATAGTTGCTTTAACACACTCATGGATGATTATTTAATATATGTTACCGTTACAGCTTCACCAAGCGATATCGTCGCCCGATGATACGATGCGAAACAATTTTCGTAAGGTTTTAAATTTATGAGTGCTTTTGTCCGAGGGAATTAAGTCTAACAAGTGAGTGTGTTCATGTTCGTTTCCATGTAAAAGGTTCATGGCCAGAGTTCATGGCTCATACAATCTATATAATACTGAAGATGTGATTTACTTCTAACTTTAGCAGCATGACTAAGGATAGGAAAGTTGTTCTTAATGTATTTATTGTGATATTTTGCCCATCTACACAAAACATGAAACTTAAATGTAACAAATGATCGAATATGCTCGCAAGCTCATATGAGGGTTTAAACCAAAAGTACGTCAAATTTTAACCAGAAGATTTTGGCGCTTAAAACTTTAATGTATTCATGATACTGGCAGGTCGGACAAAACTCGATGCCATTGTCGTCTGGCGGAGTAAACCTAGTAAATAATATGAACCTAACCGGACACATCACAGTTTAGCTTTGTAACTATTAATTGCATTGAATAGCGTGGTAAAAATTGCGCTGACAGTTTAAACATAGGACAGAAGATATCAAGTATTTCAAGGTGTGAAGAAGTATGCGAGCTCCTCCTCTTCTCGGTTGGCCTGATCGGCTCCATCATCTTCTCTTTTCTTGATCTGAGGTGGCTCTGATCTTCCAACCACTTTGCGTCCAGTCTAATCAGGGGATGATAACACTTAGTTAAACAATTATCAGAATTGTAATTCGATAAGCGCTTATGAAAACAAATTCCTCTAATGATAGAGAAATAACATTCCTAGCCTGTTACCTTTTTCTTGGGATCTGCTTTCGCTCTTTCAAGAGCTTTTCTGACCCTGTCCTCTTGGTGTATTCTCTGCTGCTCAATCTTCTCTTCTCTCATCTTTAACCTCCTCTCCTTTTCTTTAGCCTGATAAATGTACCATAGTGATGAACAAAGGGGCAAGAAATAATTGAATCAACACGAATCACGTAATACCTTTTATATGCTACGTTTAAGCTGTTGCTATACAGCTTATCCCTATGTTGGCTGCATAATTGAAGAACTGAGTAAATACTCAAGAGGGCCTAGACATAACCAGGATTGAAAAACCAACTCGGTATAAGAAAAGACACCAATGTGACTATTTGCAGTATGTATGGTACTTTACCTTCTCTGCCGCTTCCACTTTGTCTTGAGGCATCATCTCTATTTGCTCGAACAATTCCTCTAATCGGTTCTCAATATTTGTCAACATTTGCAATGTGCTATAAATAGAAAACAATTCTCTCCTTTGCAGGATCTTCAAGGGCACCAAATCACCAGATTATCCAGTAACGTGCCCTTAATTAGTTATTGCAAATCCAATCTACCCTAGCTGAAAACGCTATGTATAACAACCTAAAAATGTTAATCCATATAAGACCTTAATCGATTTGGCGCTCGAAAAGACTATTTTGGTTATCTGGGGACATTCTCAATGCATACTTGGCCGTTGTTTCATATTTTAGATCCTAAATTCTACACGTATTCTTGCAGATGGTAAAGAACATAAGTGGATATAATAACTTGGCCCTGCCTATAGACTCTTTGAATTGGCCATACGTACACATTGTAGGGATCGGCAAATAACATACATCGTGATCCAGTGAACATTCTAATGGTCTGGGATTTGGTGACACCTTGGTGAATCATTTAGCACATAAACCCATGCTTTAATTTACCTGTTAAGGGCTTCTATAGACGATCTATACCTCACTTTCGGTATTCTTGTTAAGCGTTAAAATATATAATTATACTATAGCCAAAAGACATTGTACATCATCATTAATATGATATGCTTGTAAGGCACAGACACGTTTTCGTTAATAGAACGAGTACATTAATCTTAATAAATTATTGATAAACGTGTTCTTGCGGGTCAAGAGAACACAACATCGAGTTACGTGGGCATGCTCAAACTGGGTAGACTCAAAATTTGACCTTCGGGGAACGGAAATTTCAAGGATGGATAGAATAGTAAAATTGGTTAGTTGAAGGAACTTTATGAAAATAGCTGTAGGGATAATTAAGAAAGTAGGATTTTATAAAAGGGATTATCAACAAACGAGAAGCACAAGAATTTTGGTAGAAAACATGAGGCGCATATGTACCGGGTAGATATGGAACATGTTATGCTACTAAAAGCTATGAGACGGGTGAAGAAAGCTACAGTAGTTGAGTAAGGGACAACAATTAACTACGGGAGGTGGCTAAATAAGATTGTATACAAGACAGCGAGGGCTACCATGAAAATAAAATCTAACTGATAATCCAGTATATTAAACAGCCTGACTAATACTGATAAGGTAATTGTATAACAAGCGTTCGAAATGGTATTTGCTTGTGTGGTACAAAAATAAATGAAAACCTCACGAGAAGCAAATATAAGATATCAAAAAACGTGTCTATAAGAATACGACTCAGTGTGCATCTATAAATACTAACACGATCAAGCAAAAGCGTAAATCTACTTCAATGTAATCATCAAACAGACAAAAGCACTGTGAACAAGCAGGGCAAGTATAAATCTACGGAATACGAAGATTTAAAGCATAAATATTTTACATAAAGAATAGTCAACCTCATGTACAAGTGTAATATACCTGGAAATATTATATACATGTAAAACGTGGCTTATGTACAATTTATGTCATAATACAATAAAGCGTACTGTTTATGTACATATTGAAATAATTTTGAGAAGCGAAAAGACAAATGAAAACTAAGTGGTAAGTATTAGGCTTATCACTCCGTTTCAACTTTGCCAGTTAAGCATAGATTAAGAGATTGAGCGGACATACTACAGTAGAAGCAGCTATCCAGACTAGGGAGCTGCTTCTAGGTAGATGCAAGCATTGGACGTCCCAGGAAGGCATAATTCGGTAAAACCAGTCGGGCTTGTCCACTAACCTGATGTTTGCTTCATTGTCCCCGATACAACTTCTGTACACGTCCTCGACCTTCCTGTTTAAATCGTCTAACATCTTCTGCTGGTCTTCTGCTTTAAATTCACCATATGAAAACATCCTGTAAATAACACAAATCATTGTTAGTCGTTGTTACTCACTATTTGACGAGTGCCACAAAAATTTGCAAGGCAATGTAAAATGAATTGTGAAAAATGTATGACAACCTAACATCACATTGTATACGACACATTTTGTCGGCACAATTCATGACTATTGCCGTGATATGCATCTACATGTACATTGAACAATTCTTGTGAATTTGATGTGAATGGATGAAGATATAAATAAATCCATGGGCTGATTTAGGTACAATTTTCTGGAGCTTTTCTGCGGTAGAAATGATAGAATGAAATGGGTCCACTAATGTACACAATTTCTTTTAGTTTTTTTATGCGGAAGCTGGGGTGAACCAAAGGGTTGGTCAATGTTGGCTCATACTTTCATTTCTAACATTCAAACATTTCCACCTAAATGCATTTGTGTTGTAATTGTTACAGGTTCTAGTGTACATTTGTAACATCATTAAGTGTGATGACATTTAAAAATATTAAACAACATACGCAAAATAAATTATTGCAAAATGTTTTTCCTAACAAGAAATCCTGTGGTTGAAAATTAAGGAGGTACCGGTACATTGATTATTCATAACATATTGCCCTAGAATTTAAATTAGGAATGACTATCAATGATGTATAATTCGAGTGTTTTATAAATATAAATATTGGAGGTGCATCGATATGTTATCTATGAAGGGAGAACAAGGTATGTGTGCTAGAATCATGCGAACAATGACCCGAGCTGTTCAAACCCTTGCAGTGACCATGCTACCCTTTATGCAGACATTGCAGGAAATTGAAGTCCAGTTACTTACTCGTTTAAATTATCCAACAGTCTATCAGACAGACATCACAATAATTACAAATAAGTAATTCAGTACTTAAAATTATTCTGACTAGTAATGTATTTAGGAATCTACTGAACAATACATAAATAAGAGTGTGGAAAATATTTTATGCTTTTCAATTTCATATTTTAAACGTCACAATTTAGTGTAAAGTTACCTGAAGCATACGCATGTAAATACATTGTATATGTGGAATGTAATGCCAAATTAACCAAGTATTGCACGACATATACTAAACACATACATGTATAAACAGCTAAAATAGATGTACATATACACATTTATGAGATGCTTTCATCTTGAGATACGTTATATCATACTAGGATGTGAACCTACCTGGCTTTGACTTCTAACTCTTTAGCTTTCTCCTCTTCTCTGTTTATAGAATTATTGAGTTTATCTATTTGCTCTTTTAAAATTTCTGTTTCTTTTTCCCTGGAAATTTGAAGAAATGCCCATTGAGTCAATAAAACAATAGTACACATTTTTCAATGGTCACAGCCTAATGAATCGGATAATTACATTTTCTTTTTAGTATTTTTTATAATTTGTTTCATTTCTTCTAGTGCCTCCTCGGTTTCTTGGCTATTCTGGATCAGTGATAGATTCTGTTCTTCCAACTCGGCAAATATGTCGAGCAGTTGTTGAGGATCATCAAAGTATAATTCCAACTCCTGAATAAAGGAAAATGACACAATAAGTACATTTCCTTATAATAAAAATAAGAAATGAAAGATGAGGCTATAACTTACTTCATCGCTATCGTCTGAGTCTGAGAAGAATGTGGTATTTTCTGTTTCACCAGGTGCGGGACTTCTAAGAAAAGCGACGATATTTGTAAATCCTTTATCATTCTAAGTCGAAACACATCATATGGCAACAATTGAAATAGAAAATGGTGCTGACTTTGTTTTCATTGATAAACTGCTCTTCTGCGCTTGCATGCCCCCCTTTCCTTTTCGTTTACCCTTTGTGTCTGATTTCTCGCTGCCAGCAGGTGTAAGTGTGTCTATATAGGAAACAAAATATTCGTTTGACAAAATAAGATCGCCACACGAAAAAGAACACCAGCACCGGTACGTATTACATATATATTTAGCATACCACTTCTTTGAGCCAACCGCATTCTCTCTTTCTCTCTCCTTTTGTCATCCCTCCTTTTAATTTTAGCATTAGTTTTGTCTTTCAACCACTCTGGCGGAGTGAGTGCTTCTAAGAACTTCTTGTACAGCTGATATTCCTTGAGAGTATCCTCATATTTGGAAATTTCACTCTTAATTGCCATCATCTGAGCGTTAATTTTCTTAATTTCTGCCACCTTCTCCAACTTAGCTTTTGTTTCAGCTTCAGCGCTACAGGCAAAGGAAGACAATGTTATTGTAGGAAATTGTGCGCGAGATAGATTACACTGTTAACTTAGGAAATCAAGCTAATAAATATTCTCATACATTTTAATGGCCTCTACTGAGTTTTTGTCATTCTCTTTGAGGAACTCGTCAAACATAGCGGCGTCTTCCTCAAGATATTGTTCAGCTAGTTCAAGCTTTTTCTCCTCAGCTGCTGCTATTTCTTCAAGTTTTCGCATCTCGTCACGTTTGACACCCAAAGAATACTGGAATCACCATGCAAAGTGTACGGAAAGCAATTCAGTTGAGGTGTAAGCTATGAATTCATGATCACCTCGGGTACATGTCATGTACATTCTTCAATTATATGTGTGCCACTTGAACTTGTATGTATCGGTTTACCTGAACTAGAAACATTTCCCTCTTCTTGTTAATATAGTCTGCCAGTGACTCCTTTTCAACATGGCGGTCTGAAATCAATGAAGTTATATTATAAGTGATTTGCAAAAGACAACTTTTTACTTATGTTATACAAATCCGCACAAAAGATGTGTTGGATTTGCAAAATTGTATGTCAATACAGTGTGAAGTTATTAACAAAACAGTTGTACGTGCATACAAATGATCATACAAGTGCATAATATATATGGGGATTGTGCAATTAAGCCATAGTATAAGTGAAACCCGTATACCGCTGCAGTGGAATAACTCTTCGGTATATGGTCGTGAATAATTAACTACATGTATTGCTAATACCCTTATCAGCATTACCCAAAACCATGCAAGATTATCCTAAAGATGCAAATGACTCCGATATGTGCAGACATGCACGTATATGTATTTGATAGAGAAAGAGAGATGATAGGAATACCGGTAAATGTATGTGACGTACATATATAATATTTCCGTCATGCATCACGACTTTGGTGCCCAGGGATGTTACCATCTACACGTGCAGTGTCTTAACAATATAGCTATTGTATTTTGTATTACTAATGAGCTACATTTTGTTTTCTCATTTGGTTTTTAACTCACTTCTGGTACCAAGCTGATCAACAGCTTTATCTGCGTCTGAAAAGTGTTTTAGTGGGTGGAAAGTTTGAACATTTAGTCTCGGAGAGATAGGAAAGATCACTAGAATGTACAACCTGAAATCCTAACGTAACATAAACATAATGTGAACGTAAAAAGAAACTTTTTAATTGAATGAGAAAGGTAAGCTTTAAATACCGGTTAAGCCTCCTGAAAATTGTTCGAAAGTGTTATAGTAGTCACTTAAGCATGCGTCAAGTACATTTATTTAACACACACGTTAGTAGATAGTGTGAGCACCCTGTGATCTTAAAATTGCATAGAATAATAATCCCAGCATACCTCTAGTTACTGCGAGTGTAAACTGGGGATCATCCTTCACAGCTAACGCTTTGCCATCATCATCATCTGATTGCTCTTTGTCCTCATCTGAATCAGCCGGATGAATCATGGAAGCAGTTTTAAAGTTTACCCTGGTGGCATAGGTGGTTTTCTGGTGAACTTTCAGATTCCTCTGCTTAATGCGATCCTGGAAAGTTGAGCGTTGAGTATACACAAATATTCTGTAACAGGAAGTATCTAATTTATTTCGTGGTGACAACCATCATCCGGTAGTGTTTACCTGCTTCTTTCTCTGACGTTCTTTATCCCGAAGAAGAAAGATGTCATTATCAGGTGGCATTTTAAATGGATTCACATTAGGATTGTTGGGCTCCTCTGAAATAGCTGACTGTCTGCTAGAGACTCCTGATCGAGCTGAATTGGGAAATGTGACTTTCCCGGATTGTCTTGAGACTAGCTCTCCTATGAAGCAAAATCAAAACGTGATTATATAACCTGTCAAAAATTGTAGTAAAAGATTCGAAAAACACTCCATCGGAGGATGGAAACATGACACAAAAACATGTATATGCACACACAGTCAAAGCCATACATACGTGATTGTTTTCCAGAATCCTTAGACATTGCTGGGGAAGCCCCCGATCTGGGCGTGCCGTCTGCCATTCTCTCAATTCTGTCTGGATAATACGGCAAAGTTTGGCAAATTGTGTAAGTAGGAGGACATTTGATGAACACAGGGTTTATACCCCGATACTATACCCCTCTAAAGTTATAATGACAAATTGAACACAAGTATAGGCCTATAGACGGCTTCAATTTCGCAGGTGGTTCATGGGAAAACATCGGAAAGACAAGTGGAAACAACAACATGGGGTTAGTATGCACTTACCAGGTGTTTAAACGAATAACTAAGCCAATTCAGAGGTTTTAAACTTGTGCACTACCAGTTTAACAACAATTTTGGCCGGAAGTGTACATCGCTAGGGTTTGTTACTACAAATAACGCAGTAAAATTATAGAAACAGTCATATATAAGATAAACAAATACTGCTTAAGATGTGATTATATAAAGAAGAGTGAATTATTTTAATTAAGTTACTTACCTATAATTAATTAAACTGTCCCTTTAAAGATAAATATTTAGGGCTAAAGCTGTGAATTTCACCTTTAGCCCGATATTGACCTATATCGGGAACTATGCCAAAGTTCAAAGTTCATTCCGATTAAAGCCAAAGTTGTTTCGAGTGGTGCGGCAGAGCTAATAAATCTCCCGATAACGCATCAAGTGATTGTGTAAAATTGACGCGCACATCACGATTGAATTCTCTGTCTTTATGTTCAACGATTTCAGGACTAATTTGAAGCTGCCATTTTCCTTTAACACAGGTCAGGAGGTTTTTATCCGCTATGTCTAAGAAATATCGTCTGCTCATTCATTCTGCCCAGCAAGTGGTTCAGGTCGTAGATGAAGGTAGCAGAGTCTTAACTGGCGACCGAATGAAGCAGATAGCCATATTAAGCCAAAAAGAAAACGATGGATTGAGTATCCTCGTCGATGGGTAAGCAGTGTGTTCTTAATTCAATAGAAACTTTCCGCATGTGACGAACGCAAGTCACGGTTAGGCTATAACTGTATAACATGGGTGATGGCCTGTGGGTAGATACGATTTTATCGCGACCTTGTTTGTTTATAACTATGACAAACGTCCGCTTTATGATGCATGGTATCATGTTTGTCCTACTTGTTTGTCCTTCTGAAATTACCGCATGGCATAGGATCCCCACATCCATCTGATTCCATGCGTTTCCCGGCGGATTTGAAATAATTTGTTAGAGCAGTTGTAATTATAGTTGTAATGTTTGTAAAGTTTTATCACTGCGCGAGTTCACTTCCACTTTGAACTTGTGACATGTTTATTTAAGATCTGGTAAAATTGAAAAGTTGGGATATGATTCTGAAATCAACAAGTTTGTAAACCTTGAAGATGTGGAAAATTGCATTGATGCGACTGGAAAAAGTATTATCCCGGGTATGATCAATTTAATTTCGCCATTAAATAAATTTCTGATTTACGGAGCATGAATCGATAATGATTTTATTACATATTATTGTTGCATTCATCCAAATATACTGATCACATATTCAAGGTTTGGTTGATGGGCACACCCACTCTGTCTGGGTTGGTGATCGAGTAAATGAGTTTGCTATGAAAGTAAGTAAAGCTGCAATATGCTCAGCTCATTAGGTCAATAGACAATACCTTTGTTTAATTTTGGTTGACCAAAAGTCCCCTACATTTAGCTAGCAGGAGCTACTTACATGGAGGTCCATGAGGCCGGAGGAGGGATTATGTTTACAGTAGATAGAGTCAGAGAAGCTTCTGAGGATGAATTGTACATCAATTTCAAGAAATTCACCAAGAGAATGCTGGAGGCTGGAACCACGCTGGCAGAATGTAAAAGTGGTTATGGGCTAGACGCCGAAACAGAAATTAAAATGCTAAAAGTTATCGAGAGGGGAAAACAGGAACTGCCCATGGATATTAGTTCAACGTATTGTGGAGCACATGCAGTTCCTAAGTAAGATTTATGAAATACGATATCAATGAATCCAATCATTTGGCTTGTTATCACGTTTATCACAGATACTTTGATTGCTATTTGTAAACTAAAAGAGGCTGTACCGCCACCGAAGCAACACAGGATATCCTAGATGTCCAAATTCCTAAACTCAAAGCTCTGATTGAAGCCGGAAAATTGACTGTTGATAATATAGACGTCTTCTGTGAAAAAGGCGTCTATGATGTTGCCCAGACCCGACAAATTCTTGAGAAAGGAGTGGACATCGGTTTAGCAATTAATTTTCACGGTGAAGAACTGCACAGACTAAACTCAGCTGAGGTAAAATATTTCAATCAGACCAACTGTGTATTCAGTCTCTATCGTAGAATTATTTCAGACGCCGCTGATGTATCAATATAAACGACCCCTTATCATTCAGATGGGAGCTGAGTTGAAGTCCAGAGCAATTAGTCATCTGGAGGAGATATCTCCCGATGGCATCACAGCCATGGCTGAGGCAGGAAGCATCGGTGTTGTCCTACCGACCACAGCTTACATCCTGCGCCTTACACCTCCCCCAGTCAGAGACATGATTGCCGGGGGCATGGCCGTCGCTCTCGGCAGCGACTTTAATCCAAATGCTCACTGTATGGCAATGGTTAGTATCCGTCCACAGCTACCTTTAAAATCGATGATAACAATTAGGAAATATTTAAATAAATTGATACTCATTTAGCCATTATATTTTGATAGCCAGTTGTGATGCATCTAGCCTGTGTGATACTGCGCATGAGTATGCCTGAGGTGTTGGTTGCAGCCACCATCAATGCCGCAGCGTCTCTGGGTCGGGCGGATACACAAGGCTCATTGGAAGTTGGCAAGCTGTGTGATATGGTTATCATCGATGCTCCAAGGTAACGCATGAAAGCAATACAGTGTGAACTCCGGTGGATTCTAATGGAAATTTTGTATCAACATTCCCGGTGGTTGATTTGCTCTGGTTTCTCCTTTTACTACAGGTGGGAGCATCTAATATACCAGCTTGGGAGCTACCATCATTTGATCACACATGTCATAAAGGAGGGGAAAATTGTTCATCATATGAATACTCTTTAGAGTATGTCACTAGCCCTTGCAACCCGCAGCACTGAGTGGCACAAAGCATACCAATAGAAATTATAGTGTAATACATGGATAATAAATTAATAGACTAAAAATACAAGTTTCAGAAGTGTCTTATTGCAATCTACAATGATATTAAAAATGTCGGACATCCTAAAATTATATCGCTTAATTGCCGATACTGCCCTTGTTGCCTCCTTCCCCCTTTGGCATACACACATGTGGGTTATATATATATAAGTAAGCATATGATGTTAAATCATAGGACTAAACCTCAGCAAATTTTGAAAGGAAACTGTTAATCACCCAGTATGAACAGAAGATCTCAGGTACAGCCAGACCGACAGCATAGCAGCACGGAAACACGCATATCAATCAGATACATCTAGATTTGTTGGCAGTAGATTTGCCAACGTGTGGAGTAAGTATACCTTAATATGTTCGATTGTCCAATTTTGTGACAGATTCCAAAATATCATTAAAGCAGTATTATAACCAAATTGCTCAATGACGGCGTTTTGGGTAGATTAATTCACCTGGAAATACCCCCCCCCCCACACACACACACACATACACACACACACACTAACCCTAGTGTACATACATGCGCACACTTGAAGTGACTAAGCAAGATAAGCCCGCAACTCGTGAACTTTTGGAGGCTTAGTTGAACTTAGAAAATAGTTAAGTATTTATTGACATGTCTGATGCACGGTAACATTTTTTTTGCAAAATTAACATAATATCAAAATGAATGTATTTAAAAAACTTAGTAAAGTAGAATATATCTTTCCTAAATAAAAGCCGGACAAGAAAACTAAATAAAAAACGTTAATTTTTGAGTGACAAAATGTTACTCTAGTAAGGGTACTGTTGCTGACAAATACAGCTCAACTAAAGGTTGCGAGATAATCATGTGGTGGATTCACTTTGTCTAGTTCTTCTCCTCTTGGCCACAGGAGCGTCGCTGTGAAAGCTGGCGGTTGGAGACATCACGTGGGTTTCTACCAATTGTTTGGAATGATAATCGTCCATGAACGGTTTTACTGCGCGCCATATCTGTGGTAAAAATGTTTAGGAGTAGACGACACGCACAAAACGAATATATAAAAAAATACATTCTGGCTTAAGGGTGTAGTGTTATTTAGCTTTCTACCTTTTCATCCCTAAGGAGTCCGGTCACCGCATCTATGTCAGGCGACATATATCTATCTCTATCCCAGGGCCTGCAACAATCACAATTGAACATCCAAAGCTGATTTTGTTGAACATTTTAATGACTTACACAAAATTAACTTTAATTAATATGAGTAGCTGTACTCACTTGGCTACAGTCCTGACGAGCCTGTAAACCTCCTCCAGAGGAGGGGTTGTCTTGAGTGGCCTCAGAAACTCAATTGCCTGGCAAGCAGCCAGTAATTCGATGGCAACCACTATGGAATTATAACAACTTAACTATAACTACCTACAGAATAAATCGCTCATAACTGCAAAAAGGCTACACTTTTAATTAAATTATGGTGGAGTTCTGGCACTGGCTTTACCTTGTTCTACATGTTCCACAACAGTTAGACACTTCCTGGAAGAGTATCCGCCCATACTGACGTGATCTTCAGTTCCTGCGCTTGTGGTCAGCGAATCAACGGAAGAGGGATGACAAAGGACCTTGTTTTCTGACACTAAAATGACAAAAAAACGTTGAGTAGGATGGAAACCACACCTGAATATTTCGACTTCATTTGTGGATTTGTTTTTGGAAATGGAATTAAATACCTAAAGCAGCGGCTGTGCAGTGGGCAATCATGAATCCTGAGTTTAAGCCACCATTATTAGTAAGGAATGCTGGGAGCTCGCTGTATGCTGTGTAAGAAAATAAGCATATCGTATTTTAGGAACCCAGCGATATATTACTGTTCAAATTGAGATAATGTTTCATGAATATATAATGATATTAATGGTGATTACCTGGATTAACTAATCTTTCAGTCCTCCTTTCACTCATATTCGCCAGTTCATGGACTCCAATAGCCAAGTAATCCAGAGCCTGCATTTGTTTGGAAATACAAATTTGGTATTAGGGCTGTTGTCCTCAAGCAAGAGTAAAGATCTAAATTCACTTTCCGAGAGTAACCTCGGTTCAACTTGACAAATACAAAAATGTGTCACCTTGGCAGGATACTCTCCATGAAAGTTACCTCCTGAAATGATTTCTCCTCTGTCCGCGAATACCATCTGGCACACGGTTAAAGGTAAAACGGGTGATAGATGATGATTTTTTAAGATATTTAGGTTTGATTTTATTCAACACAGCAATGGTGCATGTAAGATTTTAGCATACAAATGTCCTTGAACAATTTTATTTACATTATATAGTATTTTGATGATCAAGAGAAATTAAGTACTATTTAACGTGAATCAACGTTTAATGAATCAGAGTTTCATGAAAGGATACAGGATTGTCCGTTGCACTGTTCATTTCTACTGTCAAGATTCCATGCACAAATTCTATCGTGTCATTAACTATCCCGTGGACCTGAGGACAACATCGCAAGGTATACGCGTCTTGGACTCGATTGCAAAACCTAAATCATCAGTCAGTTTTATGAGTATCTATAGGTATTGCAAGACTAAATTAATAATGGATTAATATGTTATTGATACACGTTTAAGACAAGGTACCTGTGACTGTTGGCGATCTCGGACGGGTGTGTGTCGGAATGTAAGATCGATCTCAGCCTGGTGGCTACAAGCTTCTGTCCTTTGTGAGGCCGCACGTTGTGAACATCTAAAATTGGCGTAGTTGAAATATTCAAGTTGTATTTGTTTCGACAGCGATTTGTGGAAAATTAGGTCGTTTCAAAAATTTCGAAGCGTCGCATGAACATATTTACCACTTTCGAAAGCTTTAGAAGTTCCTTTGAGCACCTCAAGAGTGAGAGCAGCCACAACATCCGCCTGTCTGGCGATGTTATCCGCTCTTTCTACAGCTATAAAACCATCAAAATATCAATCACTGTGAACTAATCATTATTTACTTGCAAGGCTCCTCAAAATAACTGAAAGGAACTTGTTAAGAATACTAACCTTCAACGCCTAGAGCAGTGATGAGTTGGGTTCCATTAATGAGAGCTATGCCCTGGAACACAGATATACTTGTTTACAGCTGATAGGCTAGATGGTGTTATTCTAGCAATAAAATCGATCAGGGTCGTCAATAAAATATGTAGCCAATTTAGATAATTTACCTCTTTCGGACCGAGTTGTATTGGCGTCAAACCGTGCGATTCTAAAACCTGAATTAAATATTATGTACACGAATGTATCAACGGAATTATTATGTGGTGTCGCATACAATTTATAATTGGGAATCACGTTTTAAATTGATAAATATCTCTTATCAACAAGTTAATAATAACAGGGCTTACATATTTAGCATCTCCCCATCCACTCTCTGGACTCCACATCTTTCCCTCCCCCATCATACCCAAAGCCAGGTGAGACAGAGGGGCCAAATCTCCGCTAGCTCCAACCGTTCCTTTCTCCGGAACCCACGGCAGGCAGGATGCTACAATTCAACACAGAAATGTATCATATAAATCAGCAACAAGAAAAACAATGATTGCATTTTATATAACGAGTACAAGAGACCTACCATTGAAAGCGTCGATATATTGTTGAAGTACTTTCAGTGAAATGCCGCTGAATCCTTTTGCGAGAACATTTATTCTACATGCCAGGAGACGTCTAGATCTATCGGGGGTCAGGGGATTGCCGACACCTTTAATAATAAGACACAAAATTATGATGTGAGAATTACAGGTCCTAGTGGTATAGTACTGGGCCGGGTATCGATCAATTGTATCGTTGTATGCATACTCTGGGACACTAACCTGCAGCATGAGAGCGGATAAGATTTTCTTGCAGCTCTCTGAAAATTCAGAAGTATAAAGTTTTATTATTTAAATTTAGGAGACAATAATAGTATAAAACTGACGAGTAGTTGATGAATACGTACACAAGATCTTCTTTACTGATGGCAACCCGCGCAAATTTTCCAAATCCCGTCGTTATACCGTAAACGACTACATAAGAAAGAGATAATGATTAATAATTCTAATTTCTTTATAATTTTCAGATGTACCTGTTAATATTACTATTATACAGGGCAGATTTAAGAGATTTATTTAATATATAAATAATTGACTTACCTTTATTTTCAGTAACGATTTCCTCTAGCATTTTCCTTGCCTTGTTAACGCGGGTAATACTTTCACTGGAAAGCTGGGAAAAAACATGTACATGAAATGTTAAAAGAACATCAATTATAAATCCTTGTGACAAACTTATGAATCATATTTGTTTTAAGAATAAGGCCTCGCGGTGCTGCCCGTGTGCCCCAGGAAACTGATAGTGAGGCCCAGTGTGAATGACGCATGGTGACGTCACCCTGCTTTGCCAATGACACGGACGTAGCGGGTAACCACGTCAGAGGAAATACATGAACTCTACTTTTCTAACGTCACAATTTCACCTCGTCAGCCATCTGTACAATTTTGCGCTTCTTAAATATATTGTATACTCGAGACTTGTATAGATTTCGTACCTTGATATTAACGGCGCCGCGCCCAAGCCGCATCAAATCGTCTGTTGACATTGTGTATCCATCTAGTGTTATGTACTGTAATATGATGAGAAGATAATATGAAGTCCCCTGATAATTAATTTACGAGTTAAAAATGAATGTCAAACTCATTAATTCCGGGCAGGACTGAACGTCACACGTCAATTAAACAACTGCCAGCAGAAGATGGATACTTACATCGTTGGGACTTTTGTGAACAGTTGGTCTGAGCATACGTCAAGGATACATTTGTGCTAATATCTAAACTTAATTATTTCATTAATTCTATATTAAATAGGCGTTTTTTAAATTAAGCATAACAAGGATACACTTGCTCTGGGATGTATTTGATTTCTGCGGGTCCTGTGACCGGACTGGACATGTCGCTGACCAGAACTGAAAAATAGTATGAGATCTCCAAATCAGTTAAAGTCATATATTAGAGTAATTTCTAAATATGGTAGAAAGATAACGAGTTTTTCTTACCGACTGAGACGAAATCATTATCGTCGAGGACAGTTTTGATCAAATCATCAGTATCTAAGATGGCACCGCCTTTAGTTTTTCTTATCTCGTATACCTTCTCTTCTTTTTCCACATGAGTGCTGCCTGGCTTAATCTTAAAGTATCTTCTTAGAGCTTCATTTCCAAGCCAACGTATATCTTCGTTCCCTTTACTGGGGACTGCGAACCATTCCCCCCGTACTCTCACAGAAAGCTTCATAGTAACACTGGATGGAGAATCAGATGAGATACGCACTAACCGTGTAGGAACGAGCGACTGACTGATTTTGATACCTGACTATTGTTTCTCCTACCCTCCGATGCACTGAAGTGTTTGATGTCTAGAATCAGGGTCCATATCAATATATAATCGAACTGTTTATATCACCCTATTGATTCAACCTGACATTTATGCAATATTTCCCAGATTTGGGGAACCCTTATCACTTGTTTGGGGGTGATTCACGAGAGTTCAGACCCTTTCAAGTGCGCGTTTAGTATATTTTAAGTGGCGTCATCGTCGTATTTTACTTAGTTTTCAGATATTTTATCAATCTACAAACAAACCTGACAGATTTATAATCAAGGGATTTGAATTATCTTTGAAAATCAACCTGGTTATTCGGTTCAGACAAGTTTGAAGAGGTAATTATCGCGTACGATAATAAGCAGATTAACTCATTTGCTCTTCTATAGCATCTTTAGATCATTTACAAATTTATTTACCTAGACTCTAACCGGTTTCCGCAATACATATTTTTATTTTGCACGCAGTACATCTAGTTCAACAGTACGTTTAACTTATGAATATCGATTCAATTCATTCTTTTGCGGAGGCGATGTACTATATAACATCGTGTATGTCAAACTGACACACTTGTGGTAATTAACCATACAAAAAATAGTATTGAATTCTTGAGTATCCGCAGGTTCATTTCAAAACTTACCGGTAGTTCAAATGGACCTAAAAGTACAAGTGTGTTTTTCAGGTGCAATAAACTTTAGCTGAGAATTAATTCACGCATATTTTTCGCAAAACAACAGCACAAAAGTCTATAACGTGTGTACGTGTTAATGTTAGTGTCTTGCTTATTACTTACGCAAAAGCATATATTCACGATTCTACATTTTGAGGATTTTAGTTGTATTATAGTGAGATTGAAACTGACAATCAAAGTAGCCACACACACGTACACACATATCCCGATTAAAGTAGGTGGGATGATCACATTAAACATTGGTTGGCGGTTTGATCAATGGGGGCACGGCTTCTATCTGCCAATAAACACCTGTGTTTAAGCCAAGCCCCCTGGACAAACAAAGTCGGATAAGATTTATGTGATAACATTATTTATATCACCAATAAAAATAATGATGTATTAGGTCGAGGGCATGATCATGCGGTATATATATATCAAGGTTTCAATTGATTCCCAGGATAACTTCACCTTATCATGAGGTAATATAAGAGAGCTTCCAATAGTCTCTGAGCTTGTATACTACAAGTAGCTTACAGGTGAATGATATACTACTGACGACGATCTTCTCAATCCATAAACTGATTTCCAAATTTCAGCACACTTTTAGTAATACAGGAACGTAGTAGGGTCGGCGATTTTTTTTTACTTTTCCTACCTATAGAATTTCTGTTCTAAGTCTAATGTTTCACTAGTTTACAGATTTCAAATTTACGTATCGCGATCGCCCTAACTAAAAAGGAGATTCTTGCCCTGCCTAATTAATATTCTTTTTATCTGTGTGAGGATGTGTGCAGTTATCATCTTAACTTGTTGTGCCATTATCGTTTAACAAGACAAGGAATGACTTTAATTAGTATCAGGTTTTAGTCGTGTGCTTATTTCTATGAGCACCTAGATATATGTTCATCTGGAAAAGCCGCCTTGGTCATGCTGCCAGATTGAGCGAATCATCGAAGAGTTTATGTCCAGACAAAGTTTGCAATAATTGATATTTGATCAGAGAATTCATAAAACACCCCGTGATGTCATCGACATATTCTCGATTAGACAAAAGTATTCGTAAACCTCGCTTATTCAACCCGAGATCCCTATGTTTGTTATTGATCGGGATTTGATTAAGGATGATCTGAAACGGAGCTTCCTATTGAGCTAGAAAGTTTACCCGTGTCGCGCTTGATCAGGTTTCTTCTTGCGTCTTTTATGCGAGGAGAAAATGAGGTGCACTTCATTGCGGCGTTACCAATGTCGTAGGGAAGAAATATCACCCGACCAAGCCCAGTCGTGAACACAACTGTAAACAACTGGCACGTTGTCAGTCATATTTTAAAGAAGTGGCGAAAAGCAAACTTTGTGTGTCTTATGAGGTCGTGTCCTACTTATAAAACCATTGAATAGCGAACGGATCAATCGATTGACTCACCATAAATTCGATCACGTTCTGTCACATATCTTACTGAGTCGCGAGAGTGGGGAAATAAAACCAGCTTGGAGTATATTTCCTTCTTAAGAGAAGTGATTTTCATCGCTATTCGGTTTTAATTTTAAGCGTGTACGAGATAATTGAAAGCAGTTGATTAAAATGGGAGTTGGAGAAGGAATTGGAGACGGAACTGGTCAAGGAGGGATAGATTTGGAGATCAGGGATCCAAACGACATCAATGACCATTTAAAGGTTTGAGTCGCCTCATTTTGTTTCACCAAAATTGTATAATAAGTATTCTGCCTTTTCATAGATTTAGATGAAAGACAGAATTATGAATTGCAACATTTGGGTGTTTTTTGTACATAACTATGTCACTATATATTTTTTTCAGTTTATGTTTAAACATACTCTTACGAAGTCATTGTGTGAATATATAGTGCGCAATAAAAATCAGTTATTCATATATCATATGCTATATTGAAGAATATCGTATCTCAAACGCTATGATTTTTCACAAGAGGAATAAGAAAACATGATTATGCTGCAGATCCACACTATTTCATATTTTATACCGTACAATTTCCCAAAACTGCTAATCTAACCTATGTCAAATTATTTAGAAAGATACATTTTTCTTGGCTTTCAACTTCGATATTATGCTTTATGTAAAAATATATTGCTAAATCGTAGACATGCAATCTATAAGTATGCCAGTTTCTAACACTGTGACAATGATTTCATTTTAGATAATACATGTACTAACAACTACAAAAATGTATTCATTGTAGTAGAAACGTTAACAAATCCATGTATCGCACGCGAAAAGATGTTGCAGGCATCGTTCTTTTATTCATTACTCAGCACTTATAATCAATTTTAGAAATAATAGAGAAATAATGAATAACTATTAAAATTAAACTATTAATAATAAATGAAAATGAGGCGAAAATGGCGAGATTAGAGAAACACAGACACGGTAAACGACGTTTTATTCGTTTTAGTTACAGTTTATTATACGTTTTATAGCGCCTTGACAATGCAAGAAAGAAATTTAACCCGGTGAACCATGTTTTTGAATCCATATTTATTTCTAGGTAGCTTTTGAAGACGTCCTGGCCGAACCCGAGGGAATTCGCTCAATCGACTGCGTATGGAAGCTCTCCTACAGCTGTTTTAATGGCGGCAAATTGTGTTGTTACAAAGTGCTAACCCTCTTCTGTGGATGCTGGTACGCTCTCTGTTGGGGTTGTCAGTTTGCCTGCATCACCTTCATGCATATCTGGCAGTTCACCCCCGCTCTCCGGGTCTTTGCCATCAACTGCGGGTGCATGCAGAAGTTCTGGGGAACGGCGCTTCAGTGTTTCCTCGCTCCCGTCTGTGAGACTGTCGGACTGTGTTTGAGTAGAATACAGGTTCTTAACATGAAAGGAGGTGATTAATAGGTGTCTTAATCGGGCGGAATGAATTAAACAGGCCGATTACCGGCTGACCCACAAAAGAAACCAGGGTACTTTGGACAAAACTGTGATTGAATAGTGTTGTTAGATAGATTTTTATTTTATATTTGAAAATCATGTACTTTTTCTTGTGCCTTCTTTAAATTTGCGGGCAATCTCAATTGTCCTCAGAAGTTTTTAAGTTAATTCTGGATTTGTTGGACTAAAGCTAATTCTCATTATTGTGATGGGGCGTATGTTTAAACTGCAGAAACTAACTTCGTTTGAAGTTTTACAATCGAGAGGCGTTTTATTTCACAACCATAAAATGTACAATTTGTGCGTGTGTCGTCTTTCAATATTCCGTCAGAAAATCATAATCAAATTTAGTATTCCTTCTGATTCAGAAGAACGTGCATGTATATATGTTTATCATTTATTTCCTATCTATGTCAGTCTGTGAGACATATTCCGTTGCATTTCATAATGACCTAGATCAGCAAGTTTGTTCTATTTATAGGAGACAGCGTCATCAATAGAAATATATTTTTGTTGCAATGACATGTAATACAGTAATATATCAATGTGGTCTTCGTGTGTCTGTCTATTCCTTAAAAAGGCTTAATTTACCAAAAACATACTAAAAATAACTTCTCTTTGTCTGACTGATCAATTAATGTCCGCCTAAGTATACTAACGAAGAGCTAACATACGGTCCGCTGCTGAATACGATTACAAGGTATTGTATAAAGATATTTTACTCGATAAAATGTAAATGACAAACTCATCATACTTATTCTAGCTCTTGCACACGATAGCATCAGTGACCAGTGATATTGCACGCTAATTAATTTTGTCAGTCAATCAATTAATCCAATCAGTTCAACTTCCCCATGCAAGATTTATCAATCAATGGAAGTTGTATCCTACCAGCAATCGTACTATGTACTTGCCAATATGATACAGTGATGTAATTGTTATATTATTTCCTAATTGTGTCAGGTTGCCTTCGAAGATGTGATTGCTGAGCCTGATGGAGCTCACTCTAACGACTGTGTGTGGAAATGCGCCTTCTGCTGCTACCAATGCTCCAGACTCTGCTGTTATCGGTGTCTCTCCTTTTTCTGCGCTTGGTGGTTGGCGTTCTGTTGGGGATGTGAGTTCGCCTGTCTCACCTTTGCTCATATCTGGCAATTCACGCCGGCGCTCAGAGTATTCGCCATCAACTGCGGATGCTGCCAGAAGTTCTGGGGCACTACACTACAGTGCTGGCTAGCACCCGTCTGTGAGACCATCGGCTTGTGCTTGAGTAGAATACAAGTCACCAATTTGAAGGAATAAACTGAATGAACGACAACACGAAGCAAATATGTTTTCAAGATATGCATTAGATGTGATGTCTTACAGCACAATACTTTTGACTTGTAATGCCAATCAGATTTTGTATGAGATATCCCATGTGCGGGCTTTCAATATTGTCATACGTTAAAACATTAAAAACCCTAAAAGGAACGGTCACGCTCGCCACTGTTCACAAGAAGGAATCCATCCTACTTGAATCGAAAATAACATACATAGTTAGATATTGCAATGTCATTTAAATAACGCCAAAATATCTTAAATAACTATCTAATTATTTATATATATTCAATAGTCTTAAATTCCGATATGGGCTCTTCATTTAACAAGGTAGGACCTGCACAGTATATATATGGATCGATTATCAAAGCTGTTTCCGTGCAATACTTGTACGTTCCCTGTTTGTAGCTTTAGTGAAAATTAAATGAATGATATATTACCACTAGTCACTGAAATGTTTACCCACTCCAATTTATGCAGACAAGATATCCATGAAATGCATACCAAAATATGCTGTAACTCCAAGCGATACTCCT
>JAXGGS010769866.1:0-28020 GCA_035585475.1 Armandia brevis
GCGGTCGTGATTTTACTAATCCCACCCCCGCTTTTTACCATTGAATCTTACTTTCCCAGAAAGTTTTCGTTTCCCCCATATTTTAAATGTTACCTACAATTAATGCCAAATTCTATATCAAATGAGAAAAAAAAAGAAACAGGGTTTTAGGTAAATAGTTTTTGTATGTTTTAGGTATTATTCATTCAGATGAATTATTAAAGTTTTTTCATTTAAGTTCGAATTTCTAACTTTAATACAAAATTTGAACCAAAGCAACTTTAGATTTGTTGGTTATACCTGAATTTGTCTTGCACATATGAGGCAATATCAGGTCTATCGCAAGCATGAGTATCCCACAATTAATTATTATTTTTTATTTTATTTTTAATTTTGTGTATTTTTTAACATTAGTAATTCAACAATTAATTGATGCCCATTATATTAGAATTCACCAAATCCTTTTGAAATTTATTCTGAGCCATGCACAGGAATCAATGGTTAGTATGATCAATGACATGGAGTTAACGTACAATCAAAAATGATAAAAAAAGTAAAAAATATTGAATTATTTCTAAATCAGTACTTTAGCTGTAAGGCAGCATAAAATTAATGTTTTGTTTCTCAGGCTTTTTTTTGCTCGAGCAGGGGGGAGCGGGGGCAATTATTTTTTTTTCTAAACGAAACAGGGGGTGCGGGCGGTCTGTTTTTTTGTTTCGTTTTTAAAAATAGAGTTCGGGGGCCTTCTTTTAACCAATTTTGGTTGTTTTTTGCTCAAAATTGGTCTCGGTATCATGCCCATGCGGGCGGACCTTGGAAACTATTTAATAGTTATATGCAGCCTAACAAATTTAGAAATTCAGATTTTTCGTAGATTTTCATGATTAGAAAAAAAAATTCA
Organism: Armandia brevis; assembly: GCA_035585475.1. NCBI lineage: Eukaryota > Metazoa > Annelida > Polychaeta > Opheliidae > Armandia > Armandia brevis. Next base: position 881 of record JAXGGS010769866.1, read on the forward strand.
TTAACCTTTGTTGCCAAGTGTTCCAATTATAAATATGGGTAATTGAACGAAAATCATTGGTTATTTTTTAAATAATGTGCTTCAGAATATATTCATGTTGATTTTAAATAGGGCTTACACTTATGAAGAAACCTATATTTGGATAGTTGAGAAAACATGTTCCCTATACTGCACAAATTTCCTTTATTCATATTCTAAATCCTCAAGACCTCTACTTTCCGAAAATATATAGGACTAGTAAGGGGGTCCCGAATTATGTTTTCACTTTGTGCACATTTGATTTCAAGCCATCTACCATGGATTGGTCGACAAACTCTGCACATTTAGCTAAATTAATTAGGTCTCCCGACTTTTTTTGCACCGTTTTGTACTTGCACAGGCACAAGAACTGTTTATGTGGGTGCGTTTTTAGGAGAGTTTTAATACCTTGGAATGTTGAATGCATGGGATATAGGTGCGTTGGTATGACTATGAGCACCTCATTAGTTGAATGCACTTACATGTAGATGTGATCTGCACAAATACAAATACCTGTGCATATATTTGATACTGAATCAGCCAGGGTTTGAACCCAAGACTTATTGATCCAAGCAAGTGAAACTCACAGATGCGAGCCCACCAGGGCCCAAGGTTCTTTCCTGATGAGGGGCCAGGGCAAAGCCGCACTAGTTGCACCGTCCGCCAAGATACACAATGTTGACATGCAATTACAGCCAGTTGATTCAGGTGCACAAACTAAAGTTGTTTCTCATTAAAATGTATCAGTGTTAATCGGTAGGGGAGTAATTGATATACTCAGTGTTAAAATTTAACATTGAAACTACCTTTACTTCACTTCCTACATGCCTTGGAACATTACACTATCTTGCCACCCACCACTATGGACTGAGTGTCATGATAAGTGTAGTTATTTCTTACCCCCGCTAACTCAATTGATTACCTTTTTTTACCACAAAGAATGTATTCCCCTGACATTTGATCGATGTTTGTTTGTTTGGGGCCCTCTCCTATCCGCCTGATTTGCGACACAATCTCATGATGTGTCAAATTATTAAAACTGAATCCATAGCTCAGGGAGCAATAATTACATTTGATAACACAAGCTTTAAGAAAAATACGGGATTGTTAAAAATATAATAACATGGTTATGTAAGAGACTAATATTTGTCGCTCAAATAGTTTACTATGTTTAGATGTGCTTAACACTTGTCACAGTTTAGTCATTGTCTTAAAAGCACTGTTCCGGTTGATTAACACACCTTGTACGCACTATGCACATGCCCGATAATTAACACTTGGCTTCTAGGATCACCTAATGACCAATGGCTAATTAGTATTTATCTCTGTTATCTATTGGCGAGAATCTTGAATCCTAACGGTCAGCTAATTTAAATCAGTTTGATACATATAGTCATAGAGTGTAGACATTACACCGCATGTTCTATAATAAACTTCACTTTAGTACAAGTCCGGAGTTACTTCATCAGTCCAAACCAATTAATCTATTATGGATGACCCATACATTTCTTGTTTAGGCTGCCTAAGATAATTGATTAGTTTCTCAAGCTTTTTTTCCTATTGAAGAGCAGGGTGCGGCAGTTTTTGGGGGTTCTTTTCCAGAAAAGTAGGTTGCGGGGGCTTCTTATTGACCGTTTTTCGGATATCGGCAGCTACAAGGGAGGGTGTGGCAGGTTTTTTTTTTTTTTTAATTCTGAGAAAGAGGGTGTGGCAGGTGCGTTTTTCAAATCCAAATAAAAAGGGCTGGTGCGGGGGGTCTCAGGTATCATGCGGGCGGGCCTGAGAAACTATATAATAATTGTCCTGGATTATGAAAAGACAGAGCGCCATAAAAAATTGCATAATGTAATTTCAGAATTTAGTACGTACATTTCCTGATTATGGTTACACTCGCTGGGTCGGACGAGGACCTAGATAGAAGGTGAATTATGTTCTCGTCGGATCTGGTTGACAGAATATGCTCAAGGTTTCCTTGTCGGTCCGAAGAGTTTGGCGACGCATCGTTCAGCGCTTCACCTTGATCTATTGTAACTATGCCCATTCCAGTCAACGTGTGTCCGAGCACGTTCGCAGGGATTGATTTCAGGCACAGCCTCGCGGCTTCACGGATCTTCTTCCCGGTCTGAGGGGACATGATGTTGTGGTCACCTTTGTACAAACACAACACATTATGGATATGCGAGAATATAAATAAATATTTATTTAGTCTGTAAAAGTAGTTGGTTCGACCTAATTGGAATCATTACTGCTAATCAGCTACGGGAAGAATAACACTGCACATTCTAAAGTTACAAGATGGCCTATAAATCGTTAAAATATTTACAGTACAAACATGTAATTGACCAACCCATTTGCTTATCTATCACTGAAGCTATGTGGGATTGATGACTCTCCCTCAATGAAGCAAGGAAAGACACGTGCATGTCAGGAGACTGGGATACTTTCACAACGTCTATGACTCGAACAGCCATGTCCTTGTAATTGTTGTCCATATTGATGTACTCAATCTCACTTTTGGTTATTGCCACTTTCTTCTCAAGGTATCGCAACAGACTCCGGACACAAAGGTTTTTCAAAATCACTTCCTTTTGATCAACCAAATTGGCATACACTTTTGAGTTGAAGTATCGACCTATATAGGATCGTAGATCATATTAATTAAGGACAATCAATATCTTTGAGTCGTTTCTAGCGAGCTGATGCATCCACGAAGTATGTTTCAGATTTCACTCTGTACAGAAGTTATTGATAAGATTTTAGCCATCACTTTAAAAATGTACACTACTTGTTTCGTACTAACTTAAGTTAGTGATCCCACTAAAGCTCCGTCTAGCTTCTCGATCAGCGGATGATAATAAACTATATTGAAAGAGTATAAAGCGAAATAATTGAATGTTCTTAAGAAATCCGGCGTCACGTTAAACATCGGGAGATTATTAGCTTAGTGATTTATTTTTCCACACTATATGATAATCAGTTGTACCTGTTGGTTATCTCGATTGGACGAATCCTTTTCTCCGGGTCGTATTGAAGACATCTACCAATAATCTTCAGAACCTCGGGGAAGTCATTTTGAAGAAAATCATAGTAACCGAGGGTCTGCGGAAGAGAATTCTTTTGAATAAATATCCTCAAATTCTCTTGTGAGAAGTCTGGACCCCGGGAATCCTGGAAACGGTCGGCATACGGATATCGCTGGTCTGGATTGAGGATGCAAAACAGCACCATGCCAAAGGCCCATACGTCAACCTTAAACAGGTCTTCTAATGAGCCAGAAGTGACTGCTTTGCTGTGTAACTCAGGTGCCATGAACGCAAAGGTGCCTCTTCCCTGGATGCCTAGAGTTGTGGCAGCTCTTGTTTCCGTTTTGATGATAACTGACCTAGCCTCGCCAAAATCTGTGAGCTTACAAATTATTATTGAAGAAGGACGAATAACTCCTGGTTGGTTGCTCACTAGAATATTTTGAGGTTTTAGATCCCTGTGAGCAACGCCTCGTGAATGTAGATAAAGTAACCCGTCTGTGCAATCACAGATAATTTCGTGGAAAAGTTTACAATTGTGAAATTGTTCGACGGACCCGATGGTGTGCATTGTCGATAGGAGATGATCCAGGTTGTATGACGTTGTGTACATACCATTCTCACCAACATATGGTATCCAGTCGAAGAAAAGGAGTTCAAGGAAAAGTGTCATCGGCACTTCACAATATGCAATTACGGATACAACATTTATGTGATTCAGTTCGGATAATATCTTCAGTTCTTTTGCCAGCAGTTTCATTCCTCGAACATCTGTTTGATGCAAGTCTTTACCAGCTAAAGTCACTCCTTAAAAGTAAACATCAAATAAATGATAATAAGGTCCCGTGGACGTATGACACAAATGTATCATAATTGAGTTAGAAATTGTTCACTTAAATCTACTGACCAGGTCTAGGCTTATATCGGACTTCATTTATTTCTGCATATCCACCAGCTCCTATCTTCCTAAGAACGTTGATGTCTTTGAAATCCCATTTTAGCACACCGCTAGTGAAACCGATCTGTTGCCGAAACGATATCAGCTCGGGGGTGACCTTTTCCCCAATATTTATTTTGAACGGAGCAGCTGCCATCCTGATGGTTGTTTACGTGACTACCAGCGGTACAACCGCTGCAGGTGTGTTATTTGGAACCCAGAACGCTATATCTACAAAGGGAATTATAAAATTATTATTTTTAACTTTCGGATGCTGTGCTGGGTTCTCTTTTAAAAAGAAGTCGACCGCGACAAAGTTTACTTTATTTGCCGTGTGGTGAGACGGGTGCAGTTTGTAATGCTTGTTTCGCTTGAAACAAAGAAACGCAGGGACCTCTGTCGTCCATTGATGGCAGCAGGTGACTTTTTGAACCAATTTGACCAAATGATTGGGATTGTTTACTATGTCGCTTAACGGAGGCGGATGTTCTACCATGCAGCCTAAGTAATACTTCTCGACAACATGCAAGCGCAAATCATATTCTTAAACAATATTAAAATAATGCTGCCTGAAAATGCGTTAAAGACACTGGTATGCGGAATAATTTTGGTAATCATTTAATCCCAATTGTAAATTCATCGGTTTTGTATCGGACAAAAGAGTAGTGTACAGAGTATTTTTGGTTTGGGACAATAGAGTAGTATATGCTGTATATTGGGCTTGCGGTGAAAGAGTAAACATTTGGGAAGTGTAGTGTTTACGTATACAATAGCTTCGGCTGACAAGTAAGTGCCAGGTTGAGCATTCTAAGCCAGTAGGTTCGAGTTTGGGAAGTAGTGTATGTATTAATTATGTATTGTTCGACGGCCTTGATAAAATGGTTGACGTGTTCTACTAAACAGGTGTTTGGCCAATATGGGATTTTTTATCTTTTAATTGTTGTGTGGTTGTGCTAAGTATAACCGCAATAGCGAAAAAAAAAAACGCGAAATATATGAAACCGTAGACACCTGAGTATCATCCTTGAAATTCTAAGCCGACCCATCTTTAGCTATCTTTCGGGCCAACTTTGCACTGACAGGTGAGAACAAATATATTAATTAAAGCCCCGAAAAATTTATAAAAACGCGTGTATGGGCGGCTTTTGCTGTTTCCAAGAGTGACACGGCTATTTTTGCATTTCCGCACTTTCAGTAATGCGGCGCCCTCCTTGTTTAGGGTTTAATGAGTGGCACGCCCTTTTATTTTTTTCCTCGGATGTGTCCGGACGGTTTTTTAATCGTGTTTCTGTCAATTTTCGCGTGAATACAATGGCTCCACCCATTGTCCATGTTATTTCCCCTCATCAGGAGGTATCAAGTGTAAGCCGCAGGCATATGCAGTCAGCATATATCCTCCGTGACCTCCCCGAGAGTCATATGCGTTTAAATTATAGTTAGATAGGAAACCAGTATGATATGTGTAAGATGGGCGTGAAGCAATGCACACTAATGTGAGTACTGGGTGTAGGACAATAAGGTCCCGACAATTAAGGTCCCGTGATAAACAAAAAACTGCCAGGATAGGACATTAAGGTCCCATCGAGAACAACAGGGCTGGACTTTAAGGTCCCATCGAAAAGGTGTCAAAACGACAGGGTAGGACATTAAGAGGCGCTGTATAAAACGTGGATCCTTTTCTTGAATAATTTGCCATTATTTTGTTATTTTCACTCCTTTTATCGTTATATTCACGCATTTTATCAGTATTTTCACTCATTTTTTCACCTATTTCTCCTCATTATTTTGTCATTTTTCGAAAAAAAAATCCTCATATTCCCCTCATTATTTTTTATTATTTTTTCATTATTTTTTCATTATTTTTTCATTATTTCCTCATTATTTTTTCATTATTTCCTCATTATTTCCTCATTATCCATCACCTTCTTGTTAGTATTCTACTTTCTCATCATTTTCTCGTACTATTTTGATATTATTTACCATTTCCCCCATTTGCACATATTACAATAATGATCCGTGTTTTATACAGCCTATTAAGGTCCCATTGAAAACAACAGGGTAGGACATTAAGGTCCCGTCGTGAATGTGTGAAAACAAGAGAGCATGGTCCCATGATGTATTGTCAAGTACAGTATTGATGAATTGTACTATTATACACTACAGATCACGTTTAATACTAATCAATAATAAAACATAATAAAATCAGCTAAAACCTTAACTGAAACTAAAACTTCGAGAATAAATTGATAAATATTGAACTGAAAGTAGTAAGAAGTATACCGCTTAGGTTTGCGCGTTTGTATATATGCATGATTATTACGCAATAAAAGGGTTTTACAGGTATGACATAAAATTGTAGGATGTATATGACACAGCCATGGAAATTGATGTGTATGTGTCAGCACCACCCCCCTATATTATGTATACATGTATTCAAAAATGAGGGTGTATTGTTACGATGCCCAATGACAATAAATGGTATTGCGAGATATCAATGCAGCGTGATTAATACATGTACATGTACTTCAATACCATAAGCGTGTATAGTGGTCTGGCAATGGATGTTTTATTTCATTAAAAATCATGAGGTTATTTTTAGTTCGTTTCAGAGTACAAGGTGTTAGCAAAAAAAGTTATAGACAGTAGTTTAGATGTCCTTCAAAAATCAAGGTAACATGTTGAATGTTAATTGTTAAGATGTTTATATGTTTACAATTTTAAAATACATAGGTTTAAGAAAATACCCTTCACCACGTTAATTCTATCTAACATTTTTTATACGCGAATAACAATCATTGATTGTATAATCACATACTAACATCAATAACAGATAAGTAATATTACACGTTAATGTAAAAAATTCTCGAATAAGCGATGCTCATTAACACATGTATAACAATACTAACACCATCACCCTCATTAGTTCTATCCTACTATACATAATACTAACATCTTTTGTTTGAAACGTTAATTACTTATTCTTTCACTAACAATACTGTCTAATATTGTATAATCCATATAATCCATAATACCCTTTGCTCATTAACACATGTATAACAATTTAAAACCTAGTTTGAATAACTATTCTATGTAATAATTGGTACCTGCATGAATTTAGCAGGTACCTTTCTGTTATTAACATTCCTGAAACAGTTTCAAAAACAAAAGCAGTGTTAGTAAATGAATATAACAAAAGATACTCTATGAATTAAAATTACAACTACTTTAAATGCAAAACCCTGATGTACATGTACTCTATAATTAAGCTGTACGTTTATCCGTTATTACAATTCATTCATTTAAAATCAAATACATGCCCATAAAATAGAATTTGTAAAGCATTAGTTCCACTAATGTGCAATCAACAATACAACAATCGGACAGTATACTATTTAAGGAGTTGCAAATTTGATGTGCCTTCACACTTCAACAGCAACTCTGAACGTGCACTTGACGATCATCGCTGCCTAAAATTCACCTGAGAAAAGCGCAGAGCACCTGACAATTTTCATGTAAGTTACATTAATACTATTTAGACAATTCTCCTGCAATTTAGAAATCAAACTATGATTAAAAATGTTATGCGATATGTGAGTATTCATTGTGAAGTTAATGATATGTCTTATGTTTGTGATTTTATGTTCCTCTTTAACACTTTCAGTCGAAATGGCTCCCGCTCCCTGTAAAGTTTCACGTGGTAAAAACCTAGATATCATCAACCAAATATACAACGGGACAAAAGCTAAGGTACGACACATAATTTACACTCTAGTTCTAGTTTAACATATATGCATGACATTTACATCTTAAACATGCAAGAAAAGTGTGTTATCTAAAAAATCATTTGTGTTAATTTAAATTTTCAGCCGTTAGAAAATTATTCTGACGACGAAAGCATGAAGAGTAGTAACAGTTTTGAAGATATAGAGGCCGTTAGAGAGAAGATGAACGTAGAAAGTTATGACACATCTTTCGACACAGTAGATGGAGGAAACATCGGCAACGTCTCACAGGAAAAGGAAGAGACAGCAATGACCACCCCGAAAAAGACGAAACCCCTGGCTTTAGGATGTAAGGAATCTTCTATTACATGTATTGATGACAAGGACGAGGATGACGATGATTTAATTGAAATTTCTCCACCAAAATCAAAGAGGCAAAGGAAAGCCGCTATCGTCCAAAATACAGGGAAAGGTAAAAGCAGGGGGCGCGGTAAAAAGAGTACTATTATTGAACATAATTCAGGTATTAGCGTTTCTGGCGAGCCCTCTGATGAGGCTGTATTGTTAGGTTTTAAAAGCCTAAATCCTGAGGACGTGGGACAAAGCTCAAACTCAAACGAAAAGATTTACAATGTATCAGCTAATTCGGTAGATGTTCTTCTGTCTAAGGATAAGAGAATGAGAATTGAAAACTTTGAATCTAAAAACGATAGGATTATTAAATTTTATGATTTGGGTGATTTTCTGAAACATAATGTCGTAATTTTAGATGAGGCACAATTTTTGGAGGTTATAAGAAATAGTTATGCCTTTAATAGAGCTTTGGTTGAGGTAAAAAATGGCAAGTACATTGAAAAGAAAATCTATCTCAACTCTACTTTAACGGCATCTGTACGTTTCCCCTACATATGCTTAAACTTTCGCTATTTCACTGAACACGGTATACCAACTTCAGGGTTCATTCTAAAGACCAAGGAGAAGCTTGTACTATCGCGTTTTTTTATGCAAGATTTGTTTAGGATAATACCAGAATTTGCAAATTCTGTTACATGTGCTCAGCTTCATGGTTATGGAAGAAATGAAACTTGTTTTAAATGTCAGCAGAATAGAGGCTGAGGCTGAGGTATAATTAAGTTACATCACACACCTCTGTTTTGTAACATAGTGTTGTAACAATAGTTTGTACACGCAACTTATATCCTATTAGACTAGCTGCACCTGTATAACCGTTTTCAATCTTAACGATATCATAGCATGCGGTTGATTTTTTATTGCTTCCGCTTAATAAAATTTATAAATTTGCAATGTAGAATAGAAAATTGAATAATTTGGTTTAACTGAATAGAAAGTTTCAACATGTATGTCAAGATAAAATGTGTTTTGCCTCAATAAAAATGTCTGAATTTGAATGAAATAGTTTCATATTTTGTTCAATCTCTAGTAAATTAATTTTGATACTATTTCTTGGTATACAATTGTAAAATCAACCCCATACGACAGACATGCATGTAATGTCATAAAATAGCGATAGCCTGATGTAATAAAATTCTTATCATAATTCTTCCCATGTAGCTACTTGAGAAACCTTATCAAAAGCAAACATGCAATCATTAGTTATCATGTCTCATGTAATAAAATTGAACAGTTATATAAATATCGTAGCGATATACAAATTCTAATTCACATTAGAATTAGAACGTCATGGTGTTAAATTACGGATGTTAGATGTTGAACATGTGCATGTTAGAATTCCTCTGTATCATGAGGGTTACGTTGGGGAGGAGGAGGAGGAGGTGGTGATGGCAATGACGGTATACTTGAGTACACAGGATTACGATAGCGTGTGGTTCTCTGGGAAACATCATGTGGGCTCAAATAACGTTCAGCAGCATGACAAAACTCCGTGCGATTTCTGACATAGGGGACATAATTGTGCAGAGAAGTCGGTTTCTTGCTGACAAGATGAATTATTTTCAGGCCCTATGTCTTCAACATTGTTATATGTATTACTGCATGAGGCACCAGGTTCAAGATGACGAGGCAAAGAGTCCGAATTCAATTCTTGTACAGACGATTGTTGGCTACCATTACCGCTTAGATGGGCATTTTCATTAACGGCAGTTTGTAATTCAGTCATAACCATAGCAGTACTACGTTCATTTACATCAAAAAGAGTCTCCTCACTGCTTTTCCAAAATTGTTTAAACCACCTCTGTCGATGGGGTGCCCATGTGGGACAACATTTGTCAAAAGCATGTTTAATACAGCAGACTAAACATGTGAGGATACCTAGAGAGCAACAGATTACTACAAAAAGAGCAAGGATGGTGAATTTATTTTTAGACAAAACCAGTTCAAAGAGACCTTCAGATTTGGTGAAAACGTCTTCAGGTTTCAGAGTTCCAGGTTTTACAGTTGCTGCTTCAGTCTTTGGTGGTGGAGTGACGGTTCTTGCAGGATATCTGGTGGGTGTTATGGGCGCTTCAGTTTTTGGTGTTCTTTTAAAGGCAGGTGATTCAGTCTTTACGGTAGTTGAAGATCTTCTGGTAGTGGTAACACTGATGACTTAGTGGTCGTCGGTTTGGATGATGATGTTACAGTAGGTTCAGTTTTCGCAGTAGTTGAAGATTTTCTTGTAGTGGTAACACATGTTGATCTAGTGGTCGTTGGTTTGGTTGATGGTGTTACAGACGGTTCGGTTTTTGCAGTAGTTGAAGATTTTCTTGTAGTGGTAAAACGTGATGACTGTGTGGTCGTTGATTTGGATGATTCTTCAGCAGGATCAGTTTTCACTGGAGACACAGGCGATACCGGAGAGGGTGTGCGTACAGCTCGGGGGGGTCACAGAGGATATATGTCGACTGCATGTGCGGACGGCTTTTCAAAAAACTACCCACCCATGTAAATCTGGCCCCAAAAACAGACCCACTCATGTAAATCTGGCCCGAAAACAGACCCACTCATGTAAATCTGGCCCAAAAACAGACCCACTCATGTAAATTTGATGAAATATGTCCCCACACCTATAAAGTTATGCGACAGTACACTCTATCATGTGATATAGACAAAAAACATCAGCACAATAATTATACATATGAATATTTTGTTATTGACAAAGCAAAAGACATTACAGACCTCACTGTGTAACACTAAATATAGCGGAAAAAAAACACTTATGTAAACCCGGCCATAAAACATACCCACTCATGTAAATCTGGCCCAAAAACATACCCACTCATGTAAATCTGGCCCAAAATTAGACCCACTCATGTAAATCTGGCCCAAAATTAGACCCACTCATGTAAATCTGGCCTCCAGAAAAACGACCCATGTAAGCCGCACATGCAGTCGACATATATCCTCCATGACCCCCCCCCCAGGCGTACAGGTTGCGGTGTCTGATTTCCTGCTGGAACAGTTGAAGTTCTGTTTTCTCTGACGGCAGGCAAATGTTGTGTGGTCTTAGAAATGGCGGTACTGAAAGTAAAATTAATGAACATGTTAATAAAATTCAAGGGGTTAAAAACAAATTATGATTTTTGAAAAATAAAAATCAAGAGTCGTTAAAATAAAAAAAGCAGTCAATAAAATAAATTTCAGTAGGTGATTTTAAAAAGGGAAGTGCCAAAATAAAATTCGATTTCATTTCCCATGTAGATTACATTATAAAAAGTACATTCATAACAGAAATAAATTCTGTCAAATAAAAAATCAGGACTCCAAAATAAAAAATCAGGTCTACATATTAATTTAAAGCGATACTTCTAACACAAAACAATAACACATATTAAAAAAACCATGCTGGTTATTACTACCTCGTTACAAGACTAGGTGTAGATGACATATGTGTCCTTTTGGCCGTCTTTGAGGTTGAACATTCTATCTTTAGGGTTGTAGGTTTGTCTGTAACAGTTGATGATGGTACAATAACGGGTACAGGATTCTCAACAGCAGGTACAGGTACAGGGGCAACAACAACAGGTGCAGGGGTCTCAACAACAGGTGCAGGGGTCTCAACGCAGGGTGTAGGGGTCTCAACGACGGGTGCTGGAGTCTCAACAGGTGCAGGGGTCTCAACATCGGGTGCAGGGGTCTCAACGCAGGGTGCAGGGGTCTCAACGCAGGGTGCAGGGGTCTCAACGACGGGTGCTGGAGTATCAACAGGTGCAGGGGTCTCAACCATAGGTGCAGGGGTCTCAACGTCGAGTTTAGAGGTCTCAACATCGGGTGCAGGAGTCTCAACGCAGGGTGCAGGGGTCTCAACGATGGGTGCAGGGGTCTCAATGACAGGTTTAGATGTCACCGCAACAGGTGGCAGTGTCTCTATAGCGTGCATTGTTATCTCAGCAATTGGTGCACTTGAAGACGATAACGTGCTTGACGGAATAATTTGTGTACTTGAGGGCGTTATAACAACAAGAGCTGTAGTAGTTGTAGATCCTTCAGGTTCAGGTGTTATAATAATAGGAGGATGGTTGTTTGGTACTTCAGGTTCAGGAGTTATGATGATAGGTGGTGGTGTGATTGCCGGACGTAATCTCTCAGTCACAGGTTCAGGAGTTATAACTATAGGAGGTAGAGTAATTGGTGCTCGATGTGTAGTAGATCTCTCAGGTACTTGCGTTATGTCAACAGGAGGAGGTGGTGTGATAAGCGGCGGACGAATTGTAGGTATAACTGGCGGTTCAGTAACAATTGGCGCTGGCTGTATCGTTGTTTTCACGGCCTCCGGAGTGATTGGAGATGGACGTACTGTAACTTTTTCAGGAATAGTTGATAATGCGAGGGGTGGCTGAGTAACGGCTATACATGTTGGAATAACAATTCCTGGTGGCTCTTCTGTTTCCTCTTCATAATCCTATAATAGACAATAAAAGTACATATTATATGATTAATCAAAAGGATACCACACATATTTGAAACTGCTAGTAAAAGTTATATTAAATACAAAAAACGAAAAAATCAGATCTGAATGTTACACTTACATAGTCCGTTGTCTGCTCAAATGGTGGGGGTGTTGTGGAAGTCGTCATGTCTTCTTCTTCAGGGTCTGGCAATATTGGCAAATAAGGAGGTCTAGGTGGCCAGATGGTGTCATTACGATCTTGGTCAGGATCAGGAGTTGTATAATCCTCAATTGTACAGTCAGTTTTTACAATAAAGGGGTACGGCTTAGCAAACTCAACAGCCAATTCCGTTGTACATGGACATCCTATGACGTTTATTAGAAGAAGGTTTTTGTAAGTTTCGCTTATATCTGTCATAAATGTAGAGGACAGAGTGCGTTGTCGAACATCTATATATTTTACCCACTTAGGGTTCAAAGCTTCCGTCAGGGTTGAAATCATTATACGACCTCGGCCAGAGCTATGCAAATTATTATATGTTGGACAGTAGCATGCCTTCACATTACCACATCGTGAAGCGGCGGTACATGAAATATGAATAAGAATTGCAAGAGCTATTGAGCTTGCTACAAGAAGATTGCGAACCTTCATGCTCTCTGAAATGAAATAAGAAAAGGCTATGGTTTTACAGACATCAGGTTTAATAATATATTTAAAAGGCTTTAAAATGAGGAGATGGAGATGGACGGTTGCAGGGTGAATAACATAGTTGTGTTTGAGATAATGTATGAGATAATGTTGGTTTGTTTAAATACGGCTGATACAGCTCAGTGTTAATTGACAAAAGTTTATACAAGTTTCTGATTCCGATGTTACATGAGTATGTTAACGTTCATATGACTCATTGTATCGTCATATCGACTTCAATTATAGAATTCACATTATGCCTGGATTTAATAATATCTCCTGCTGTTCATAGTAAGAAATTCAGACTTCTAATGTGCATTTAATGAGAATGTAAGGTACAGACGCATGCAGAGTCAGGACGTAACGTGTTTGTTTGTTTACATTGTGCGTGCGGGACAAAGCCAACTTTTCACTTTGATACGCAATCTTAATGAGAGAGCATATTCTACCAAATGAGGGTATAACAACAATTCAAAACATTGCCTTTTGTTCGACGAATCCCAAAAGATGACGGGTGCTATGGTGGCAGTGAACAATAGCCATGATTTGCGGGGTAAATCACACAATAACTTGTAAGCAAGGTGCAGGCACAAACCAGCTGATCATCTGTTCGGTGATAAATTTCCCGGCAGGAAGTACTCTTCGGCCAATCAGAGAGGGCCTTATAGTCACGAGGGCAGTCACACAATATAAACCCGCGAGAATGCGCCCGCATATAAATAAACTTAATTATCATACATAAAAATGCATATTATGTTAAATTGACAGGGTGTGTGGTTTTCATAGGACACTGACATATATTTCATGACCTATCAAATCGTTCAATCATAATAATAGGACCTATCAAATCATCTTATTTACACACATATTCAATGTGCATGTGTATAAAAGCTGAAACACGCTAGCAGATACACTAGTGTCAATTCAGATTTTATCTGGTTTGTAACATTGGAAGACTGTCTCTTTAGTAATTCTGAAATTTACTAAATACTTTATGAACCAAAGATGGAGTCTGTATTGAAGAAGCTTAGGGATTATCTTTTTACGGCTGTTACTCGAGGCGAACTACACACGGGACAAGATGTGCGAGAATTTATGAAGATGTGGAATCTTGAGGAGGACGGTTATGCTGAAACAGTTCTGGCTAAAGAAATGGTAAGGAGTAATATTTGTTAATTTTAGGCACTTTACATCAGTGTAACACAGTATTTAAAAACAAGTGAATTCGTCATGCTTTACGTTAGTGAGTCATCTGGTATTTTGTTATGAAGAGGTGGTAGTAGTGATACAGATATGAAGTAGTAAAATAGCGATTTTGACATAACTACTCTGTCGGGACAAAATATTCAAAATCCTAAGATGAGGGCCTTTATAATTGTTTGAACAACATGCAGGTACTTGTAAGATTATCGCACTGAATTTATTCAGTTCAATTATTAATTCAATTCGACGCGGCTGTGTGTTGTGTGAATTGTGAAGCTTGTGATGATTTCAACCCGACACCCCGACACATTTATGAGGGTTTGGCTGCATGCAATGACATGCAAGCCGTCACTAAAATACACATATAGCATATATAATCGGTAGTTAAATGTACAAATGAATTTGTCGCGGTACCAGATTATTGATTATAAGATATATTAATATTTTAAATTTGAACAAAATCGCCATGATAAATCATTACCTGCAACCTGCAAATTAATTATGATACACATATATTGCCTGTAAAACCTGTAATGTAATTGTTTTTTAATAATTTTCTTAAGACCAATCACGGTAGTGACAAAGACGAATCATTTGATTTTTTCTTTGTTATTTTTTTAGCAAATATACTATCAGATATCCCCTGATGGTTATTTACAATGAGTTAAGTCATTAAGCTCAACCCTTATTTAATTCACAGCGCGAGGAAAGTGAAAATGATGATGACAGCTCCAGCTCTGCCAATTACATGGGGGATTCAATAGGAGGACGGTTACGTAAAAGGAAACTAGCAAAATTAGGTTTGGCATCATCATCATCATCCGACAAAACCCCTGCAAAGAAGAAAACACGACGCTTCAGGAAGAAATCCTCATCCTCCGTACCTAAAGCTGTGCAAATAAATGATGTTGCACAAAATTGTGTTCAAAGTGAAGCTCCTCCTGTTGATTTGATTACAACTTCAGGGTGTGCTGAGACACATTTTAATCCTCCCATTGCTGTACCTAAGCTTAAACAACAGGTAAGTTTTATTGTACAATTATTTTTACTATAACACACACCTCATGCTGATGAAATGTAAGTTATGTACATATCAATTTTTCATGTCAAAACATGTGAAAAAAGTGTTATTATTTTCAAAATTACAATTACAATTATTTTGCACCAATAATTTTACAGAGCAAGTTTGCAGTAGCAGGATTCAAGACTCAAGAGGACTACCAGAAATCTTACAATGTGAAGAAGCTAAAGGTACAGACTTATAGGAATGCCGTCACAAATCACATCAAGGTGGGGTTAAGGGATACTGATGCAGGAAGGGTAATGATAAGTCAAGCTTCACTTGACAATGATATAGTAGTTCCATTACAGCGCTTGTCAGAGCTTAAGGGAAAGGTTGTTTTGAATCGTATTGAAAACGTTTTAAATAGTCAGAAAACCCTTTCAGTAGATGAATCTTTTCAAGTACATGTAGGGATGATAAAATTTCCTAGAGGAGGAGCTTGAAACCATTATGTAACAACTGCAGACTCTGTTAAAAATAAGAAGTCTGTTTCACAAATTGTGAATAATGATAATTTATGCATGGCACGAGCTATTGCTATTTCTTGGGCAAAATTTGCTAAAGTTCCGAATTCAGAATGGAAACTTCTCACTGCTTTTGATAAAAATTTGGATCCTAGGGTTAGCACGTTAGATCTTATTATGAAATATCGCATAGTAACTCAGAGCTACTATGCTGATATATTGAAGAGATTTAGGGTTAATCACAAGGGGGAAAAAGTTGAGAGTCATGTTCAAAAACAATTAGCTTTAGCTATTGCAAATCTTGCAGGTATTGATACAAACGTTATAGGATCTCTGTCAGATATAGAAAAATATGAAAAGGTTCTGAAAGTAAATATCTGTGTGGTTTCTAGGGCTGACAGTTGCAAATTTATAACACCTGGTATATATGGTATGTCAAAAATATTCTTGCTTTTTGATGACAACGATTTTGATGCAATTACCAATATCACAGGGTTTTTCACTCGGGCATATTTTTGTGAAGAATGTCTTCAACCCTACAATAATCCTAAAAGTCACATATGCGATAACTGCTGTAATATGTGTAAACGGGTCGCTCAAACAGGCATTATATCAATTATGTTGAACCTTTTGAATCTTCAACTATTGCTGGAGTATGTATGAAAATATTTAGAAGTTGCTACATGCCAGAGTATTGGCGTGGTGATCTTTTTTATGGTAGTAGGCTCTACAAAAATACTGAATTGATCAAAAAGAAAGGTGAATTCTATCACAATTTTGGTCCTTATGCAATAACTGATGAAACTATCATAGACTCTAAGACTTTAAAATTTGAATCAACTCCAATTTCCTTTCTTCCTAGAGACACATATTATGACAAAGATCAATATAGTCTGAAATCTTTGGAATGGTTAGCTATTGTTGAAAAAGAAAACGGTATAGATGTTCAACATGCCTTAAAGGGTGGGAAAAAAGTTATTCAAATAGGCAGCTCCAGGTATAAAATAGATGGTTATTATGAAGATCTAGAAGCTAACCGAAAGATCTGTTTTGAATATAATGGTTGTATCCCGCATGGTTGTCAAAAATGTTTCTCACAGGAAGAGGTTGTGGGGGTAATGAATTCATTAACAGCTTAGAAACTAGGAGGATTCTTACCCGTCTGAAGAAACATAAGTTGGAAAAAGAAGGGTATGTTGTGAAAACCATGTGGCATTGTGACTTTCAGAAATTCTTAGCTCAAGATGTAGAAGCCAAAAATTTTGTTTCTGAGTTAAAAGAGCATGATTATTTCACAGAAAACCTAGACCCTAGGGAGGGGTTTTATGGAGGGAGGGTGAATGCTTGTAAATGTATGTTTTAACAAATGAGGCAGAGGGTGAAGAAATTCACTATGAAGACTTTACAAGTCTGTACCCTGACCGAAACAAAAACTCTCCATATCCTAGGGGGCATCCTAAAATCATTTTGAAAGATTTGTTAGATCTGGAGAATTATTTTGGTATGGCAAAAGTTAGAATTCTTGCTCCTGACAATCTTTATCATCCTGTTTTACCTTTTAAGGACAATGGCAAATTAAAGTTTGCATTATGCAGAAAATGTGCAATGGAAGAATCAACTGCTCCCTGCAGGTGTTCAGATCATGAAAGATCTTTTGTAGGTACATGGTGTACACCTGAGATTCAGTTAGCTGTAAATAAGGGATATCTAATTCAAAAAATATTTGAGGTTTATCACTGGGATGAGGTTTGTGACAGTTAAGAAGGTGGTCTGTTCACTGAATATGTTAATGCTTTTCTTAAAATCAAACAGGAGGCATCAGGGTGGCCAAAACGTCTGGCTCTGGCATCTGAAGCTGAACAAAATGCATACATTTCTGACTATAGATACAAAGAAGGTATCAAGCTTGATAAAGGTAAAATCAAGAAAAATGAGGGGCTTTGAACTGTTAGTAAGTTATGTTTGAATTCTCTTTGGGGAAAATTTTGTCAGAGAGAAAACTTAAAGAAAACTGCATTTTTCTCTGAATTGGAAGCTGATTCATTTTTCAAACTTTTGCTGGATAAATCAAAAACAATAAGCAATTTTCATTTGATAAATGATCAAACTTTACAAGTTGAATATGAAATGCTGAGGGGTTTATTCAGGAAAATTTAACATGAAATGGGGTTGTTCTTTTATATCAACATTTAAATGACCTTCTAATTCAACAAAATTGCCTGAAGAAGTAAGTTCCCACCTTGAGGTTAACCCTTTATTCAACCCTTGTATACAATCAGTTTCATCTAATTTAAAGGATGAATACCCAAAACTCTGGAAAAAAGTTTCTTTCACATCTTCCTCATGATTTAACAAAATATCAATTATGGTTTTAAATGGATACAAAGTAGAAACTGAATTAGTGATGACAGTTTCTTGAATTGAAACATCCACTTGTTTAAAAAAAGCATGCAATGAAGCATTGGTAAAAGTGACATTGTCACTGGCACTTAAATCTTGTTTATCTAATCTACAAATTCTAGCTTTTAGATACAATCGAGTATTTTTAAAATTAATATATTCATTACCTGTTTGAGGAATAGAAAAATTCATTACCCCAGAATTAGAATACCCTCCTACAGGGGTATGTTCAATAGTTTCAACTTTTAATATTCCGCCATCAACAGGCAATGATAAAAACAATGCTAGACCATCTGTATGGCCTTGATTTTGTTTCCGTTCAGGTTTGCTGCTATTTCTTTTAAAACCCATATTTTAATTATGATTGATAATGTAAGTAATAAAAATAATAAAAAGAATAGAAAAATAAATATTCTTAAAATTATATCAAATAAATAATCTACTAATACAATGATTATTGATTTATCTAACAAAAGTCTCATTGATCAATCAAACACTGTAGCATAATTAACATGTCCATGCAAGCTTCTATTTATAGACTTTTTTCTTTTTTTCCGGTTCTGGTTCTGGGGTGTTCCATATGCAGACGAAGAATCAAGGCGGCGCTTTTGATATTGAGGTCCATAATATTCGTTTTCATCGCTATCATATAGATCTTCTTCAGGAGAATATTCAATATTATTTTCTTCAGCAAAAGTTACTTTCTTTTTGGGCATGGTTATGTTTTTTTTCTTTTTATGAATGATCTGTTCATCCTCATCAGAATCATTTCTGTAAGTGTTTCTCCCTTTTGAAATTGAAGCTTTAGCTTGTTCCACATATTGTTGTTGAGGTGCCACCATTTTCACTTTAACACTTTTTTCATGATCAAGCTCAGGTACATTTTTTAAAGTATAATAGGGATGTGTTCCTCCTAAACTGGCCATTTTTACAAAATGGTTAACCCACTTATCTTCATGGTTTTCCATTATTCACAAGGATGATTGTTTATATTTTTTTAAAAAGCTGTGTAAGTGTGTGTGTCTACTTTTTTCTTGAAAAAAGCAATGTTAATAAAACCTCCCCCTCCAAAGATGATAACTCCCTGTCATAAATCTGAAAACTAAGGTAATTTCTAACACCTTCTATGACATCCATAAATAGAGGATTTACATAAGAAATTATCTGACGGTCTAGACTTTCAGATTCTTTAATGGAAATCTTTTGCAAAATTTGGTATTTGGTTTCTTTACAAAAAGAAGCTTTCACAAAATTGCAAACTATATAGAAGCATTTAACATCATCAATTTCCTTTGGAGGGTTGCTCTGACTCTTGGGTTTAAATGAAATATTGGTTAATGCACATTTCCATTCGTCTGAAAAAATCAAACTTCCTTCAATAAAATTAGAAAAGAGTTATTGGTATTTCCTGGCAAATTTTCAGAGGAATCCTCACTAGATGCAAATATTACGAATCCATTTACACCATCCATGCTTTTAAATTCTATATTGTTTCAATCTACAAAAATTATTGGTAACATTTAATATCTCGTGTGTAAACGGTAAAATGATTCTAACATCATCGCCAATTTTAAATTTGAAAGGTCTAACTGTTTTCTTTGAGACAGGTTTACGTTTTACTGCATTTTCCTTTTTTTCTCTTATTAAAAATTGATTTATTCTGACTTCCTCTTCAATACCCTTATTTATATTCCTAGGTTCTATAGCTGTTGATGAATGTACTGTATTATTGTACCCTTCTATTATTTTTCCTAAGACATCTATATATTTATAACTTCGACGTTTACGCATAACTTTAAACAATTTTGATTTAATGGTTTTAATTGCTCTTTCTGCATAATTTGCTTGAAATTCATTATTTGTTATTACATGTTTGATTTTTTTTCCTTCATAAACTATTTTGGTAACATCAACATTACTAATTCTCTTCCTCCATCTGTTCTAATGACATTTGGTTTTCGACCATTTTGAATGATAGAAATTAATTTATTTGCTACTTCTACACCAAATTTTGTCTTTAATGGGCGTGCCCAAATATATTTACTAAAAACATCAATGCAAAGCAAAATATATTTGACTTGGTTATTAACTGTTTTATATTTTGAAAAGTCTATTAAATCAACATCCCATTGATCATCTAAGCCTGCTTCTATAACTCTATTCCTGTAAAACTTTCGCTTAAAACCTCTGTTTGCTGTATAGATGCTCTGACTACCTAACCATTTTTTAATTTTATGTTTGGGTATATTGAACCGTCCATCTTTTAATATTCCTTGATATATTTTCTCAGGTCCACTAAGACTCCCAGAAAATTTAGGATCATAATAACTTTTTTCTAAATAAGCTTTTTCTCTCACAGTTAGAGCCATATTAAAATTCACACATTTCACATTCTCAAAGAAATGTTAAAACAATTCTATCAATATCTGTAGAACATTTGAGACCCGTGATTACAATTTTACCATTCTTAAAAATTGTATAGTTGATTTTGCCACGCTTTACTCTTAATGCATGAAAAACTTCAGGTTCGAAATTACCTTCAAGTTCTCTACACATTCTGTTGTATTGAATAGTCCTGCTTAGATATGCAACAGCTGAAATAGTTGCCACTTTACAATGTGTTAATTTAGCTGTGGGGTTACCATGTTTCTGAATCAATCTACTAAATTTTCAAACACTTTCTTTGCCTTCTAAATAAGTTTTTGTACCGTTTATAACTATATTTCCTGTTTTAAAAATCAAACATGTACTTTTTATCTTTTTATGTTTTAAAATGGCTCCATTAAAAGAACGGGGATTATATATTATGTTGATTAATTTGTGCGCCAAGAAATTTAGGTTTAGAATACAATTTAATTTTGCAGAAAATACATTATTTGTAATATATACCATTGTATTATGGCATATGATAAAAAAAAAGAATATAAAATATCAATCAATAGTAATAGTACATTAAAAAACATGATGTAAAGAAGACAAAATGTTTTTACAAAAATAAGAAGAACTATGTTATACACACCTCTTGAAAAAGTAAAACAGGATTTGCAATAGATGGTGTCTTGCCAAACTCAAAATCTAATATGTTAACCACTTCACATTGCAAGCCTTTATATACTCTATGCGTGACTGCTTAGTCATCACCTTCCCTTTCATCTCTAAATAATTTGCATAATCTTTTACTAATCGTTTACGCTCTAATTCTTTTACTGAAAACCTTTTCTTTCCCTTCTTTATCTTATGATGCTTATTATGCAATTCTGTTTGTTTTAAAAATTCCTCATTAATTTCTTTGTCATCATTTATATTACTGTTTCTTCTATTAATGTAATAAGCACAACCATCATTATCACTATCATCGCCCTCTTCAAAAGCATCATCATAATCAACATTGTCAGAATTCTCAAAATCGTAAACATAAGCATCATCATAAGCATCATCATCATCATCATCATCATCATTTTCATCTGTATTATCGCCAATATAACTAGTCCTTGTTGAAGTTGAATTACTATCATCAGCCTTGTGTCGATGTTGCTGTCCCTTAATTGATTGTGAACGTCTCAGCTTCTTTGGTACACGTCTTAAATTAGGAGGTACACAAAATTTTCTTTTCAAAAGATTCACATCATTCTTCTCTTTTTTGATTTTCTTCTTGATTTTTTTCAATTTTTGGGTTTTCCCTTTCTTTGTTTCCTTTTGGTTTTCATCGATTTCTTCTTGATATTTAGAATGGAGAATTCTTTTGGTCTCATCACACTTAGACTCATCGGGAATTTGTTTAACTTTACAGTCTTCCAGTTTGCCATTTTTGTCTATTTCTATTAAATCCTTAATTATATTAATTTTTGTATAGCCGGTTTCCATTTAATTGCTAAAATTATTTTATCCTTTACAACACTTAACCTAATTCTTTCAAAAAAATGCTTACTTAAATCCAAGACTTTAAGAAAAAAGGTTAAATTCTGTAGTAGATATTGCTTTTTTTCCTCAAGAATTTTGTTAGAGTGCTACAAATAAATGAAAAAGTTTTTTGTTTTTTTTTGAAAAATGTAAACTTTTTTGATCAATTGTAATGTTTCCATATAACACATTACCCAATATTTCAAAAAGACATTTTAGCTGCTCTCTATTACTATTTTGAATAATCAATTTTCTTTGATGCTTAGAATTGGAAAAAACTAAATGTTTCAAATAATGAATATATTCTAAACACCTTTTATCCATTCTCTAAGAAGAAAATATTTGACTAATATTCTGTATGTATGAAATAAGGTTTTTATCCTCCTATTTATAGATTTATATTCTTCTTGAATCTAAATAAAACAATATTGAAATATAAGAAAACAATTGTCTGAATAAGACAATATTTCAATACAAATTTAAATTTTGTATGCAATTGGCTCGGTTTCATTAGGAAAAATATTTGTCCTTAATCTTAAAGAGCTATCAACATTATGAGATAAATCTAAAATTAAATACCCCAATTCTCTCTTAACAGCATTATTGTACACTGATACAAATTTCTTTACCTTCTCAGGATATATTTGACGACCTAAATACATTATTTGGTTTTTGTCTCTGATATTCTCAAACAAAATTAAATATTGTGCATTTGTTGTTATCGTTCTAGAACATTTTCCTTGAGGGTATAAATTTTGTTGAATTAAAATACAGCTTAAACATCTATGGTGACAATATTGTGCAAACAAAAGTTCTACCTGTTGGTCTTTAATAGCACGATGCATAAGATCATCAAGTATTATCAACTTATGTTCATTATTTTCAGAAAATTCAAATATCTCTTCTCGTGTAGGAACACCCTCATAGAAAACAACATTTATTGGGGATAAAGATTTGATAATGTCATATGTTTTCTGATAAACACCATAGCAAAACAAAATTTCAACAGGAGGGTCCTTTATAAACATTGTCTTTATATTTTCTATAAATCTTTTAACCCATTGTGTTTTTCCACTACCTGTACTCCCTGATATAACAAAGCTAGAACATGGTTTGAATCCTATTAACTTTTAAACTTTATCCATTTTCTTATAGTGTGAAAGCGTGAATTAAAAAAGGTATGTGCTTAATGTAAAATAAAAAATCAAAATAATCAATCCTATTTATAGATTTATTTGCACCAAACAAAAGACAATTATTTTAACCATTTTCATAATTTTTTTAATTTAGATCAAAAAAATTAACAGGTACAGCCTTATCATCTTTACAACATGCTTTTAACAAATTTCTCTCAGATTTGTATTTTGAAAGTTTAAGAATGTCTGATGAAAGAAAAGTAATTAATAACATTGACAATAAATCAAATGTAAACAGCCGATAATTTTGTTTGGTCAAATCATAAAGAGTTTCAAAATTAAGAACATTCTCTAACACTTCATCAAAATTGTCTTCTACTATTTCTCTGAAATATTTCTTACAATAGCAAAACTGGTCCATAGGTAAAGATTCCTTACATTCACATGCAAAATTATATGAACAGCAAAAACAGACCTTTTGACCAATTTTTGTAAGTTCTTGTCTCATTTTCATTATAATCATAGATGCATAAAGACCTAAGTCATCTTCTTGAGGAACCTTCTTATCAATTATAACCAATTCAGCTAAAAGATTAGTTGTATTGTCTCTTTCTCCATGAGATTGTGCCTCCTCATATGTACGATACCATTGATTTTTAGTATCAGAAACAGACAGAGTGTTAGCTGAAGAATTGTGAAATATGTGCGCATAAGACTACAGATGAATTTCTTTCCCTTCCACGGATCCTTCAAAATCATGCTTATCAATGTTCCTAAAAATGAGAAAAAAATGTTTGTAATACCAGTATCTTACTAACTTTTGGATTTTTATTAAAAAAACCCATGCTAAAAAAAATTAAATACTATTTAATTGTCAAAAAAATTGTAACACTCTATACTTACTCCTGATACATTCTACGAATCCAACTTGAATACAACATCTTGCCACTTCAAATTGTTGACCTTTCTCTTCAAAAGGTGTAAATCAAATGAAGTATACCTTGAGTTCATGCTCTTTAAATACATGGATTCAGCCAATCACCTTTAAGGTATTGAGGAGGAATTTTTATTACAAAAGAAACAAATTGCTTAGCTAGGCTACTTTGTTTTTAATGATATGTAACTAACTTTAGAACTATAGATAATAGATGTTAATTGCACTTCATTGTTCTATAGTTGGTTATGCAATATGATTACGTAATTCTTATCAAGACACACACGCGAAACATTTTATGCATTGCACGCCATACAACTAACAATATGCAATACACACAATTTCCATGGTTGTAACCTGTGACGGGAGGCTGATTATGCAATATGATTACGTAATATTTTTTCAAGACACACCTGCGCCTACCTAAACATTTAAATATAACACAACATACAAATTTCAATCCGCCCAATTTCAATCGATGTGTCCTATACAACCTACAATTTTATGCCATACCTGTAAAACCCATTTATTGCGTAATAATCATGCATATATACAAACGCGCAAACCTAAGCGGTATACTTCTTACTACTACTGAAATATAATGTGGTGATGATTTAAATTTAAACAGTATACTGCAGTCACGGCCAAAACTCGAATGACGTACATTTGGATGAAATAAGTCCTAATGTCCTACCCTGTCGTTTCCAACGGTACCTCAATGTCCTACCTTGTCGTTTTGGCACCTTTTTGACGGGACCTTAATGTCCTACAATGGCAGTTTTTTATTTATCACGGGACCTTAATTGTTGGGACCTTAATTGTCGGGACATTATTGTCCGTCACCCGTACAGTCACTGTCTTGCTAGTGGTGCCCTGGAGCGAGGTATTGCGAGCAATTAGCTCGCTCAAAGCGCAACATGGTGTTGCTGATAGAGAGATCAGTGCGCTAGGAGTTCGCTATCAGAGTGACCTAGGCAACTGTCACAAACAGACAGACAACTACATTGTGTGTGACAACCAGGGCCGGTTTATTCTTCCATATGTGTATTCAGGGGTAGCCACTTCACTTGTCCGATGGGTTGAAATTCCATGTTTGTATCACTGTATCTATGACAAACAAGTGACTTCCTCTCATTACACACAGCACAGCTGAGAGCATCAAAGGATCACTCTACGCGCTGTCAGCTTGCAGGGGGCGGGCTCCAAACGCTGCGCTGACTGTATGTGTGCATTTTGAACCTTCATCGGTCGAAAAGTTATAGTGTTAAATAATTGGTCTTATCTCAATGACTATACTTGACTTATAATACTCTTAGCATGACAGATGATCAATACATGGCTAAATTAAACCGAGAGCTAACTAGTACATGTAAGATAGATGATTTGCCCTACATTGCATAATATACGAGTCATCATTTAGTAACAATTCCTAGCTGCGAATTAAACAATTAGGCCTATTATATGTTCGTCAGATTAGTAAATCCGTATTCCACTCTCAAGCCCATGCGGGGCACCGGCAATAGAAATATACAAGAACCCAACCAGTGGTTCCATTTATCTAACAAGAAACCAGTTATTAATAAAGTGTGGGATATATCTTTTATTCAACGCAACGAAATAAGGAGGCAGGCTCAAACAAAGAGTAACAAAATAGAAAGACAGTGTCTTTAATTTAAATCTATGGAAGACGAGAATGTGTACGTGTAGAATCTACATGTAGGACCTTTTTGTGTCCACGAATGTTGTGGAAGATTCACAACATTATTATAAATATTAATGGTGATTTTTGCGTGCGTTAAAAAAAACTACTCACCATGTTAAGTGGTGTATACTTATATATGTGACTAATAACTAACATCTAGCTGATCCATGGGCTTCCTACAAACTCCTTGGCTCGGTCGTCACGAGCCTATTTAAATGCTCAGCATATCATGTTTGCACAGTATTTTGTAATTATATATGATCCAGTATGTATAACACATTGATTCAAACTATCAGGGCTCTCTTTAAAAAAATGTATTATGAACCCATCAAATGATGATTACTCATCAAAATAGTGGAAAATAAGAAATTAATAAAAAAAATAAAAAATTAATAGCTGCTCTTATTTGTCAGGCAGGAACTTGTTTTAAATTTGTCAGCGAGTGGAGAAAAAGTTGGCAGCAGAACAGCTCCTCCAAATATTACAAAATTGTCAATATTAGAAAAAAATATATATTTATAATCTGGCAGCAGAACAGCTCCTTACTCAATTGGTCTTTAACATTAACTATGCCATATAAGACACTTCTAGATCTAACAGCAGGGAGTTTATCAATTGGTTTGCTTTTTGTAGTAATAATTGTTCTATAAATAAGACCTTCTTTATTGTTGTGCCTGATAATGATTACGGTCTAGGATAGCACATTTATCAGCAGAATAGCCAGAAGTAACCTTGTTAAATTGGCAGCAGAACAGGTAATACAAGTAACCCTAAATTTGGCAGCAGAACAGCTATAATGACTCTAGATCAATAGTTGGCAGCAGAACAGATAGCTGTTCTGATGACCATAGATTTTGGCAGCTGCCAGCCGAGTTCATGTGAACAACTCTCCATCAGAACAGCTCCATTGAGAGCCCCCAAAACTGTGTGCAGGGATGCCATTTCATTAATAATTGTCAAGGACATATTCCTTATTTGTCAACTAATATAACTTAGGCCATATAAAATTAATAAGTTGTTTCTCAGGCCCCCCGCCCCCCTCTTTTTATTGGGTAAAGCGCGGAAAAATAAAAATAAAAACCTGCCGCCCCTAATTTCACAGAA
>JAXGGS010769977.1:0-17736 GCA_035585475.1 Armandia brevis
TGAATGCAGCACTTGCAGCAGCAAATTGTCAGCATGCAGACTATTTTCAGATCATGTTTAGATTGAAAGCAGCAAAAAACTGGCTGTCGTTTTGACTAGGGTAATGACCACTTTCTTTAGGAAGTCAAAATGGTCTCTCAACTATATATCAACTCTGTCTAGACAACAATGCAGAGGACATGCTGATCATACTTCTGAACCTTACATCAATTTGCTGATGTCCTCTATGATCATCTACTCTCATTCGCAATCATATTAAAACAAAAAGCATAGTTTTGTTAAGGTCAATTAATACTATATTGTTACTGCATTCAAATTTTTAAACTGCCAGCAATGGAGTCAGTTACAAGAAATAGTTGGCGACAACGAGTCAGATAGTAAAGTTAAATGAAATGGTGATTTATTGTAAGTTTGGAATCGATAGAATATATATAACATCAAGATATAATGACAATATAACTTTAACAATCTTTATCCATTAATAGTGTAATTACTCCAACGATAGAGCACACACCAACCAACCTTATAATTTATGATAAATTTTAAACCTGATCGATCACCAATTCCATACGTTTTCACCTAAATTCGCTACTTTTCAGACGTCAGCACAAAAATTCATGCATTTTTTCAGTACTCGTTGCAAGGGATTGGTACGTGCGTAAATATACATGTAGAGCATTCGATCGCCAAGTACCAAACGACTTGAGATCATCCATTGAGGTTCCCTTGCTATAGTAGAAAACCACCCCACCATGTCTTAATGAGTGTGATGTGTAACTCTTATTTGCTAAACCTTCCGCTGAACAAATCGTTTTGATAAAAATTCGGTACCGTTATCGGTTGGTCGTTATACAGGTTTGCAATAAACGGGTGGGTGGCAATCTTGTGATCTTCTGGCCGGGCATTACGATACTCTTCCCAACATCCCACTGGGCAAAGAGACGGGTCATCCTAAGAGACCGTGTGATTAGCATAGCAAGCGTTTCAGGTACTGGGGATAAAATTCAGGCAATTGTATTTTTTTCCTTAGCTCCCCCCAGGGATACGGGTATGTGTTTGGACGTTTTGCCCTAGCCAGGGTATGCATTTTTGACCGATTTGCCGTAGCCAGGGTCTCAAATTCAAAAATCTGCCCTAACCAGGGTATGCTTTCTGGGACCGATTTGCCCTAGCCAGGTTCTAAAATTTTTAAAATTTGCCCTAGTTGGGTAGTTATTTTTTAGCAATTTCTTTAGCATATGTCTATATTTCAAGGTGTATTGCTCTGACAGGGTCAGTAGACTTGCAACAACCATTTCCAGCCGATTTCTGCCCTAACCAGGTTATTTTTTCAGCCAAATATTGCTTTAACTAGGGTGGTTTTTTTGGCCGATTATTGCCCTAGCAAGGGTGTTATTTTCGGCCGATTTTTACCCTAACAAGGGTAAGTGACTCGGCTCTGGCGCGGAGCAGGTGCGTCAGTTTTGAATACCAGTCTCCCCCCGGGCTTAGTTCTAGATATCATATAAAATATATTCAGTCGATAAAATACATTAACAACACAGCGTACATTGACATTTCAGGGGCGGCAATTGTTCACATTGAAAAACGTCCGAAGTCTGATCGTTGCCTCGTCAATCTTGCCCATGAAAATGAAATACTTCAATCCACGAGTCATGACAATATTGTTAGGATAAAGGCACGGGTGAAAACACATTTTGCTTTCGAGTATGTACACTACAACTTTAGACACATCAACCAAAGATTTGACAAGGAGGTCACAAATCTTCGGCAGTTCCTGGCAACCGCAAACATGCTTGATTTAGTGTTCGACCTCCAGATAAACTATAACGTGCTAGGAGAAATCGCCTGTGATATCGTAAATGCCATCGCATACCTTCATGGCAGAGGTATTGCTCACATGAACTTAAAACAAACTGCTGTATTAGTGACAAACAAACCCGGCTATTCAAGGGGTGTTGTGTGTAAAATTTCTGCTTTTGGCGATGCTGTAAGGAGAGATTTCGATTTTAGGACTATAAAGAACGAATCATTATCGTTTAAAAACCATATTGCGTACCGTGCGCCTGAGATTGTATTGAATAAGATGGCTGAAACATTGACTTTTGATGAACTTTGTAAGTGTGACATCTGGAGCATGGGGCAACTCATATACGGTTTACTCAATCCAGATGTAGCTCATCCATATCGCATCAACGCTATGGGAGGAGAACTTCCATTAACAGATGCTTATATAAAACATTGCCTAATTAAAAAACATCTGCCGCCTTTCTCTAAGAAATACCTAGGGATTCATACAGATTGGTTATGGGGAGAGAATTTATTTTCTCGGTGTTTGACATTCTCCCCTGATGATCGCCCAGCAGCACAGAGTTTGATACAGTAAGTTTAGACCAGTTTTAGGGTCAGTAAAAACATAATAAATTGTATATGGAAGCACGTTTTATGCATGTACATGAATATATATATATATAGGGGTGCATGTATATGTAAAATGAATATGTATATGCGAGTTCGACGTATCTATTATTCTTAACAGTCAGAAACATGTATTTGTTTTTTTAACATTTCATGACATGTCGCTCCGAAATATAACTTACTTCTTCACAAACGGTGACCGATTGATTAGCAGATAAAACATCATGACAATGATATCATCTCCTTGTTATGTTCTTCGGCAGATACTGCGAATCGAGACTACCAAGTGTTAAGATCCACACCAACATGAAAAGAAGCAGCAAAAGCAACCTCGGCGAACTTACGAGAGGTACGCGGACACACCGTACACAATGCAATTGATATAGTGTTCCGCTTGAGTTGTGGTATATCAATACGACTAAGCAATATAAGTTCAAATATGATAGATAGATTTCAAAAGGCAAATCCTTATTTTCAACTTTTCAGTGGAATATTTTGGTGAATGTGAAAATGATTGATTGCCAATGTACAACTGTTAATTATTGTTTGCTCATTGCTTAATAATATATATACAGTACATATCACATTTAGTTGTCCGAGTTAAACGAAACGGTTATACCTTATTGATGATTCATTTGATAGCGTATGCTTAGTAATAATATGAATCATTGCAACCTATTATCAGCCTCCTCTGTGAGATGCTCTAGAATGATGATTAAAGCTAGTAGACAGCAAGACGAAAGAGTTCAAAATCGAAGAGAGGATCGTGTTGTATGTGTACATAACATTCCCACACCGTCTGGATTTCGAGAATACTTCGGACGCGTCACTGGCTGTCCTATTCTTGATGTAACCAGAGGTTACACAGAAAACACCTTTGTGACGTTTGTGAGAGAAATAGGTGGGTGTTATAATTCGCAGCATTTTCTACATCCCGCCAAAATACCATCTACTTTATTGCTAATCATTCCGTGATGCTTAGTTAAATTATAATTATGTTTGATTATAGCCATTAGTGAAGTGCTCCAATCAATAAGACGGACCCCTTTCAATCAGAAAATCTTATATGCACATGAAGTGCCACAAAGTGTTTCACTTGTCATAAATAGCAGGGCTGATATATCAAAAGGATACTGGGAATTGATGGCCAAAAAAAATGACCTGGCGATCAAAAGATGCTATTATTTAGAAGCTTCTGATTCAATGGTTCTGGACTTTTACCAGCGAGAAGGTAAGCTAATTGTTTTAATAGAAATAAGTAACGACTACTTTTTATCTGCCTTGATAAGATTACTTAAGTATATGTCGGACGTATTGCTTTCAATCCAAATTAAAACTTTTCAGATATGGAGAGGATGTTGACCAACAAGACCATGATGGAACTCTTTGACATACCGGACGTAAAGTATGACTGTATTAATGCAAACGGTATGGAGAAATAGCGTCGCAATTCTTTAAAAACTTCTGCATATGCTCTATTCTACTAAGATAATCTTAGATAATATAGTAGATTTTTGTTGATATAGTTTCAGGCGAAAGGCTTTTCAACTATGAAGAACACACTTTAATGGAACTGTTGAAGACGTCCGCTTATAACGAAGGTATCATTTACATCGGGATGCATGACATTGTTTCTAAATCTAGTACAAATCGGACAATGAGAGACGTATGCGAACTGATAGAAAGGATTATGATGTTGGACTCACGATGGCAAGCATTTTTCATTGACACTTTAACATTACAAAAATCATCTGTGTCCTATAGGAAGTTAGGAGCTATCAAGGAAGTAACTATGGAGAGTGAAGCAGTACATCCTAACGATCTTTTATTAACTGTGTTCTATTTAACATCTCCTATTCTCTGGAAAAATATCTGCATGAAGCTGTTCCTGTGCAAACTAGCTATTCCGCTATTACTGCCCTGGAAAGACAACCGTGTCATAGTAGGATCGCGGTACTTAGACAGATTGGTCTTACCAGTACTTCAAGCTGAAAAGAGCGCTTACACAGCTAAAATGCCTGTAGTAGCATGCCTCAGGCTTTCGGAAAAGTGCAATTTGTCCAAATCAATCGTTCTAAATGAAATATTGGCCGGAAATATAGGTCAAGTTCATCGCACCTTCACAACCAAGAATTGTCCGAATACTCAAATACCTAGACAGTATTCGAATGGACTTGTAGATGTGTCATGGTATCTACCTACAGGGGGTAGACTTGATATTTTTCCAACGGAACTTATGTTCATGAATCTGCATGGCAACGCCTCATACCGAGTAAGGAAGGCCAATGAACCCACTACGACCGAACTCCTACCTGCTGTAGACTTTATGGCAATGTTCTCAACCATTGTGATCGTGTTCGTGAGCATGGATGACCTGCGATATTCCGATTCATTTGGACGTTTGTACAATCGAATGAATAACAACGCCAATCGCAAGTTCATTATTGTGATCCTGGGAGACATGCTTTATAGTCCGCTAACTATCGATGAGAAAATTAAATTGCATACCACTGGCAGTCCTGATAACATATATATCGTTGATGGTTTCGACTATAGTGGGGCTGTGAGGAATCTAACAGAGTTCACGATAACAATGACTAGGGTCATAAATCAAGCACGGGAGGAGAGTGGCCTCACTTACTCTCTAAGAGATATGACAAACGCCGTAAAAAATTGTGAACTCGGACACGCTTTTCGTTTACAATGTGAGAGAAATGATTATATCAATAAAGCATATTCCATTGTTGATCGTATTATACCGGACACCTTTTCTGATGACGTATATTCTAACTTTCCGCTCCTCAAGCAATGGAAACAATTATCAGATTTTGAGCGACGCGTCAAGCGAGAAAAACAAGCGGATCTATCTGAGATAATGTCTTCCAAGGAGACTGTCGCAAAATATAGAGAGGAACAACTTGATACCATAAAAAACGGGTCGTTCTTATTAAACAAATTTGTGATTGTTCTAAGCGACAAAGATAACAGTGGGATTGTGCCATTCATAGTGGACACATTACGAACTCATATAGACATGTGGACCCTGCGACAACAAACAGAAATACACCATAGGTATCTTAATGCAAGGGTCCTCTCCGAGGAGGATAAACAACAGCTTAGGCGAGATATGCAGAAAATGTCTACCAATGCCTCGGTGAGTATTCATCTTTTGATGCGGGAAATGGGACAAGCTTACGAAGCGTCATTATTTCGTAAAGATCCGATGTTCGAAGGCTGCACCAACCTTCCGACTGTGATGGCCCGTCTCATTTATGCAGGATGTCCCATAGAAATTCTTGATGGTGATGTCAGTGGGGTTCAATTAATTTGGTTAGAATCCGTATTTTCTGCGTTGCAAAAGCTAGCAAAAGGAAGAATATTTGTGCTATCAGTCCTGGGAGTCCAATCATCGGGGAAATCGACGCTGTTAAATTCCATGTTTGGACTTGACTTTCCTGTTAGTGCGGGAGGCTGTACCAAAGGCGTTTATGCACAATTGCTTAAAGCTGGAGCAAATCTATCATTTGACTATTATTTAGTCCTTGATACAGAAGGTATTAGAGGTGATGAGCATGACCCCGAAGGAAGAATGAGGGATAACGAAATTGTGACATTCGTCATTGGTATCTCAGATCTTTTAATTATCAATGTTAAAGGAGAATTATACCTAGATGTATCAGAAGTATTGCAAGTTGCAGTTAGAGCTTTCATGAGAATGATTGATGATAAAAGGGGAAAACAACATTGCATAGTTGTGCATCAAAACGTACCTGCCATAGATGCTGGATTCAAACTGGCTCCACGGATACAAAATCTTATGGATACATTGGATAATGCAACGAAAAAAGCCGCGGAATTAGAATACAGACGAGGCGCTCACCTTTTTAGAAATTATATAAATTTAAACATAGACAAAGACATCTTCTACTTTGGGGATATATGGGAAGGGGAACCTCCGATGGCGCCTACAAATCCTTACTATTATCATAATATTCTGGAAGTGAAGGACAGGGTCAATGATTTAGCTGAGAAAAGCGTCTGCACTTCACGAACCATATATGAAATATATGAACAATTAAAAGCGATCTGGGAATGCATTCTTGCTGATGAGTATGCCTTCTCATTCCGAAATGTTGAGGAGAGTATTATAAGTGACAACGAACTTCAACGTCTTGTGGAAACCAAACAAATAGATTTACCTACCTATGTTTTTAGATACTGCCCAAAAGAGGCGAACATGTGTTTTGCAGCATGTAGATGTAAACAACAGCTGGATGACGAGTTCAAACGACTTTATCTTCATCAAGTGCGTTGGATTGATAAATTGTCAAATGGTGACACAGATGAAGACCAACACTACATTCGTCGTCTATCAGAAAAACTTGAATATTTAATGGAACGACATTTACAGGAAATAATCATGAAGGATGTTGCTCTTGCGGATAAAGAATACTTCATTGGACAGGCTCGTTTATGGAAAGAGAATATCGTACGTTCTCCTCTCCGGAAGTATGACCTCGACCGGGTATTTAACGACATATGGGGACGAGCGCCACTTCCCGCGCGCTCTAATCAGAATATTGATTTAGTGTCAGATATACGGAAATTTCTTGTTATGAATCATCGAGGACACGATGAGTTGATCGAGCGGTCTATGCGAGATTACACAGCTCATTCACCATATAGGAATTTTCAAGATATCGTGAATCGTCTTGTCCTTAATAAGCCAGGCGGCCTCGTTATTTCAGTTAAAAAACAACGCGGATTTAACAGGTTATGGAAACACAAGACGCCTGGAGAGCTTTTAACTGCTTTCTCTATGATGGTCGAACTAAAGTTGAACGAGATCAGACACAAACCACGTCGTTTTTCAAATAACTGGCTGTCCGAGTTGGTAGTCCCACTGAAAACAATGATAGAGGATAGTGTGCAGAAAGGGTCGGACAGGGGATTTTGTTTGTCTGAAAAATGTCGAGTTATAGTAAGTGCTTACATGCTATTATATTGCGAGAAATCTATTAAAAAGTCAAATTCTTTATTTGAGGATCAGATCTATGAAAGTATGATCGGTCACCAAAAAGACCTACTAAAAACAATATTCATGGCAGAGGTAGATAACATGACTGACAATATAACGTTTGTTTAATGGTGCATGAACATGATAGATTGCATATTTCTTAAGACATCTGTATAAGTCTGCTTGACTACAATGCTAGATGTGTATTCACTTTCTGATGTTGCAAATAATAGTGAATTGATATCCATGCACCTGTTATAAGATTTTTTTTTTATTTAGTCTTAACTGCGATCTGTCAAATTTACACCACATTATAATTCATGAATACAAACATACCGAAATTAAAAATGCATTTTATTCTTTTGTTTGTATGGAAATTCTAAGTGCACCTGTTAAACTTGAAAGTTCGATAATTCATCAGGCTGATATGTGCTGATACTCTACATTGAAACAACCACAAAGTGATCGTTGGTTTTAAATGTACAATTATGGTAATATAAGTGTATGTCATCATGAATAATATATCCGCGCATATACATGTACAATGCATATGTTTGTGTACATTCGTAGTTACGCATATCAAACACTAATATTCAAAGTGACTTCGTTGAGAACACTTCATCGGAAAAGGGGCCAAATATTTCTTGGTCAGAAACCCCTGCTGTGATGGTAGAGACAGAGTTTTAATACTATTATTAGACAGCAGGGCCTCTTATCTATATAACAGAACAGGCTTTTTTTCCGTAACAGGAAGACATATGCCAATTTGCTTTAAACCCAGAGATCAAAAAGTTGTACGTAGCCATTTGCGGGCTCTGATGTTTGATTGTTAGGATGGTAATCATATAGCTTGCAATCGGAGTCGCTTTCAAACGCCTGGTGCCGGAGAACATAGAATGCATGTAAACAAACAAATACAAGGTCCACTAATTTCAGGATTCTTTTATTGACATTACATGCAATAGGTATGAATGGAACATTGATCTTGAAATATACGGTAAAATAGTGCCCAATCGAAATACGTCTATATATGGGTTAAGACGCATGATCGAACTACATTTCAATTGGATATACGATTATCCTTTCTCTGATGAATACATACCATTAACGAGAGGAGTACGCACCAATGGGCACAGATTGGCTTCAATGTGTTACAAGTTATTGTCAATGAAAATGTGATACATTTTAGACGATATGACGTGACAATTACGACGTGACAATTACGTCTCAAAATTATGTGAAAACTTTTGTAATGTATATCGGAATATGTATAATGTATAATCGGAATTAAAAGCACTCGATATTATTTCAAGTTTATTTTTTGTTAAGCCATATAAAATTAAAATAATTTCACGCCACACGTCTGGGAAACACCGCGCATACAGGTTTTATTTTACGATTTGGATAAAAAGAAGAAACAGGTCCGCCCGCATGGCCAAAACCATCAGAGAAAAAACAAAGCACCCGGTCAACCTCCTTCCCTCAGATATTACCCCTTTTAAAATCCATTTCCATCACTGATTATGTCCTAGCTGATAAGGGGAGATGCACAATGGGTCGACTCCTTGTATCCACGCAAACATAGACAGAAAAACGAAAAATAAACCGGCCGCACTACCTCAAAAGTGATAAAAAGGGCCGTGCCACTTACTCGAGGCCGCCGAACCACCGACATATAGGCCGGCCGGAGATACAAAAAAAGATAAAGTCAAACACCCACACCACCTCTGATGTGGAAACATAAGAAAGGGCCATGCCACTTTACAAAACCGTAAAAAAATGTAAAAAAATGAATTGGGTGATTATTCTAATTTATATCTTTTTTGGACGACCTAATCATACCAACAATAGTTTTGGTAAAATCACTGACGATTTGAAAATTGTTGCCATGAATGCCCTCTTAGCATGTCTACTCTAGCTTTGAGCCAAGCCGATGATAGCGCTCTTCTTGCGGTGAAACGGGACGAAGTTTGCATTGATACAATATATTAATATTTGATCATGCAGTTATATATCCTTCCTTATTCGGTCTGCTACAGCCGCTCACGTTTAAAAACAACATGTTAGCTATGTAGATCTATACATGATAAAAACACAGAGTGACATCAATACTAGTAATTATACCTCGTGACCTCCTGACAAGTTAAACTAGACATTTTACCGTACAAGTTTGTCAGCGACATTCATGTGACATGCTCGTGTTTGTATGACCTGAATGTTAACACATAAGTCGCTAATATAATTCGTACATTCCGTCGATCGGTATTTTGCTGTACAATAACTGACAGTACTCAAATACGTTGAAAAAACCCATCCGTAGGGTCATGATACAGTATTTATGTAACAAGTATAGAAAAAGGTACATGAATAAGTATTCATCATTACAAAAATCGTCATTATCTCCAAATCGTATATCTCGAACCTCTACATCAGTCAGTTTACACCCCGTGTAATAAGTTGATCGATTCATGACTTGAGGACACTTCAAATCAACAAAGATACGTTAGGGAGGACACAAAGCCTTGATAAAAGATTATGCGGAACTTAATTTCATAATTTTAAAGTTAAACGTACCTTTTCAGGCTAAATTAAGGTATTTCTGAATATACTGGCTCATGTAAAGAATCAGGCCCTAGAAATATGGAATCGACATTGTGATACTCGCAACTCATTTACAACAGGTTTTCGGTTAATATTGTTTTTATATCAGGAAGTTTATCTCACTTGAGCAGTCCGAGGTTGCGGGGTCCAGTGATGGTTTGTATATCGTATTGCCCATAATATTTGAGAAGGGGTCCTTACACCTCCTTCTGTCTTCGTTATCTGACATACAAGGAAACGGTAAACGTTTTACGTGTGCTTGCAATTCAGTATGTAATAATTTTGTCCTGTTAATTAAAGGACGAAAACGTAAACCATCGGACGTGGAGCTTATGTGTTGTAATCCTACCAGAATCGTTCTCTGGGAGAGCATCAAATAACATGTCATCCAATTTGTTTCCTGTGCAGTCAGGGAACGGGCCTTCAGTCGCCGACTTGTCAATATCTAAGAATGAAGAAAGACACAATTTAGATAATGACTACTAGAGATAAAGGAATGTTCCTGGTAACAGTTAACAAGGTCGTGAAGCAAAGGTTTCTCTTTTAGGTTGCCTATCCGTGTCTAGATATAAACAAATCAGAGTAAACAAACTGTACCCCATGGCCATTGGTCACGTTTTGTCCGAAATGTTAAAGGAAGGTGAATACATACCTTTGATATCAAACTGTCGTAATTCTGAATAAGGTTGGTCACGAGAGATATTGGGCCCTATAATTCACCAAATATTAGTAAACATTTACGAATAATATAATTCAAGACGCTTAGCACTAGCTTGCAAGTGCTGATTTACTGATTGTTATCATATGAATCTCACTCGAGGTGTCCGAGATCGCGGGATCGTGTGATGGTTTGTATAATTCATTGTCCCTGATATTTGAGAAAGCGTCATTACACCTCCTTCTGTCTTGCGATCGGTTATCTATGAAACAAGGCAACTTTAAAATAATTATACACGTGTGAAATGCACTCGAAGCTGTAAAAACGGTGCTTGTATTCGAGGTTATTAGATTTTCCCGATGAATGAATACAGCCAAAAATTTGCTAGATTCGGTGAATTCTACCAGATAGCTTCTCAAAAAGAATGTCAAGTAATGCGTTGTCCACATTACTTTCAATCTTGGCAGGGAAGGAGTCATGCATTTAAAGCCGACTTAATCACTCGAGCTTATGTAGACTACATGTACAAGTATATACCCCACTTACTGTTTTACATATCGGGGTATCTATGAAACCAATGAGGGCAAAGCCATATGCAGCCCGTTGACAAGGTTGCGTTCAATTTGTACACATACCTTTAGGATGAAATTGTCGTATTTCTGAATAAGATGCGTCCCCAGATTGATTTGGCTCTAAAAATACAAAATTACCAATACACATGAAAAGATTATACAAACAATCACGTTAACGAACCTTGTTGAAATGCTGATTAATTGTCTTAGGTCACGGGGTCAAGTGAGGGTTTGTATAATAGATTGGGCATAAAGAGTTCAAGGACGGGTCATAAAGCCTCCTTGTATCCCCGTTATTTGTGAAACAATGATAAGGAAACGATTTAGGTAGGATAATTGCATGATATCACTTTAAGATGAAAATGTGTATGACTCATACCAGAAAGTTTCTCGGGGAATGCATCGTCCAAATTCCTTCCCTGCACGTCTGGGAAGGAGGCGCCATACGCCAACGGGTCATTAATAACTATGACAAAAACATGGTGGCATTACACAAATGTTAAACATATAACTGGGCACATGTGAAGCACGTGATTGTAACGTCATTCAGCCATATAGTATATAAGTAAGCAGGTAGATCCTGCATGGGCAGCAGAATTGTTTTAACCAACATGTACCGGGCTTTTACAGGTATGGAATCGATAGAAAAAAGTGTACATGTACCTTTCGCGTTTGATTGTCGTATTTCTGAATAAGGATGGTCACGCGTGGATTCTGATTTAAAGTTAATACATTTTTGTACATGCAAACAATTAAAACTCAATAATACTAGTCTAGCTGTGCCCCTGACTATCACGGATTATTATACAATAACAAAACTATAGCTTAATCTCACGCTCGCTGTCCGAGGTCATGGGGTCAAGTGATGGCTTGTATAATACATTGTCAATGATATTCGGAAACGATTCATTAGACCTTCTTCTAGCCCTGTATCTCGACTGAGCATCGCACGACGTCTCTTCAAGATCATTGACCATGCCGGCAATTACCGGCTCTTCAAATATGCCACCAAGAACTATGAACGAAAGTATCAATACGTTAAACTATCAACATGGGAACGAAGTGATTATCGTTGAATGGCACTGCAACAAATACAAATGTATAAGGTGTACCTGCAATGGAGTGCACCTATGAGTTTAAACTCATCAAAATTAATACCATTTCAAGGCTTTACCTTTAGGGGTTCTTGGGCGTCTCCACACTATAAAACCAATAAGGGCGAGGCAAGCCGAAGCTAACACGGCTATGGAAACAGCCAGGGAAATGTATACATATTTTTGTCCTGAAAAAAAATATGTTTGGGGATTGTGTAAGCATGTAAGCATACTTCTTGTACTCTAATTAGTTTTTAAGAATGCATAGTTCAGTAGGAACGTGCCGAATTGCTTACGTACTTATATCTGGAGGCTTCTCCTGTGACGCAGTGACGTCCACGGTCGTCGAGTTAATTATGTTAGTGGCATCACATGTAATGCTCGAAGTAACATCGGGATATCGTATAACACTGCCATGAGCAATTAACTCCTGAGATTCGGTATTGAGCCACTTAAATTCGCATGCTGGCTGACAATCAGCAAGACAATGATATCCAAGAGAATGATTAACCACCCTTATATCAAAAGGGCCGTCTGAGTACCATGTAAAATGTAGAACAATTTTTATATCATAATCAATACGTGTCGATATAATCATATTGGATAATATTGATACATGACTAAAAAAAACCTCCAAGCAATGTACTCACGTAACAACTCAATCATCGCTTGGTTACTCACTGGTGATCTAACCACTGACCCCAACTCATGCACGGAGCAAACGACTGACACTGTCGAATTTGTATCGCTAGAATGGTCGATGGGAATCTCCACGTCTTCACATGAGCCATTAATGTGACCTACAGGGCGGTCAACAAATGTGAATTTAAAGCTGCATTCTTTTTTCGGGCGATACGTAATCGGCAATGACGTAGATTCAGCTTGGCATGAGATATGGGTGTGATTTGTCTTTAACACTGCCACCAAAGGTGCCCCTGTTGAAACAATGTAAAAAAGGTCATTCGGGATGACGAGGGAAATTATCTCGAATACATTTGGGTGAAGAAGCGTATTTTTAATGGAATCATAATTCAGATCGAATTGTGGACTTCGGGGAACCATCGCTTTTATATACTTAAATGTATAGAGTGGGATGCTCATCTTTATAGAAGCAGGGATAGGGCAATTTACGCATGCTCTATTTGCGGCAGTGTATTTGAGCTAATATTCAAGATGACATAAGGTTATTGGAGTAAAAAATGCCCCTTACCCGCTTTATCAGTGAAGCCTATTTGTTTTACCACATTCGTATGCATACAATGGTTTTAATCCAAGATATCAGCAAGTATATATATTAAACGATTTCTGGATTATTTGCAGAAGGTCTTCCATTACAATAAACTCACTATAATGTGTGAATAATTATAGCCTTCCCTAGGCAAACATCTCCCAATTAAGTAGTATACTGTACATATCCTCTATAAGCAGATAAGGCGGTATTTGCTATAAGGCGGGTCTAGCTTGTCCCCCGATTTAGACCGTATAAGACTGTTTTTTACTTGTCCCCCGATTCAGCACTTATAGCGCGGGTACACCGAATATAATATTTTTTATTTTAATGAAAAAATATTTCTCAAGTAAAGATATAAATTATCTTTGAAATAAAACAAAATTCTAGTTACCAGATGTGCGAATCAGGAATACATTTGATATAGATGAAAATATGTATGGCAAAAACTTTAACATTTTTTAATAATCTAATAATGTTATATGTCATTTGTAAAACAGCCTGAACTGCCATAAACAGTCAGTTTAATGCAAATGAACTATATACATGTCAACTCAACATGTACTGCGCGTACTGATAGCACTGTTTTTTAGGCTTGTCTCCCGCTAACCGCCTTATAGAGGATATCTGCAGTACTTATATCTACATAAGTACACTCTCGTTCAGGGTAAAGTGTATCGGCTACGCTTTATTCAATGGTGGACCAATACGACAATGACGTTATCTAACGAACTCTTCTGCCAAAACTATCATAAGTTCAACATTTATGGTCAGATTGCTATTATTTTCGTTTGTATCCCGGAATCCCCAGTGCCAGTTCGATATATGTGCTTAGCACGCAACCGATGTACAGAAAAGGTGGTAGTGATATGTTCAAATTCACCACATTCATAGCTCCAGCCTTAAAAATCACCTAAACCTTATAAGTTATACTTTAGGTGGTGAGGAATCTGGCACGGCTTACAAACCCGTATACATAACGCTAGCTTCAATGATTGCATGCTTCAATTTGATTATGACCGTCTCATTATCAAAATGAACATGTCTGATAAAATAAACATTATGTACGGCATATGATTACATCCGGACAATAATTTAAGTGTGTCCAATCAAAGATAAACGATACGCCATACATGCAATTGTCAATCACGTCAATAGTACATGTACGCGGTTGCGTAAAATAAATGATTAGTTTCTAAAGCACTCTATTGCTTGAGAAAGGGGTACGGGCGGCAGGTATTTGTTTTGTTTTTCCTTGCCAGGCCAGGTCGGGGCGGCAGTTTGTTTATTTTCTAAAATGGAATAGGGGGTGCGGCGGTTCCTTTTTCCTCGAAAAGGTGGGTGCGGAGCCTTTTTTTTACCATATTTCAGCGTTTTTTACTCGAAATCGGGAGAGCGGCGAGGTTTTTTAATTCTGAGAAAGAGGGTGCAACAGGTACGATGTT
This sequence comes from Armandia brevis, assembly GCA_035585475.1. Lineage (NCBI taxonomy): Eukaryota > Metazoa > Annelida > Polychaeta > Opheliidae > Armandia > Armandia brevis. Next base: position 15,034 of record JAXGGS010769977.1, read on the forward strand.
TTTTGTTTTTAAATCCGTATAAATTGTGGGGACGCGGGGGAAACTGTTTCATACATTCTAAGTGGAATTAAAAAATATGTACGAATGAATTGATTATTGTGAGTCCATCTTTGGTAGCATAGAATTTCGATTATGAGCTTCTCAGGAATTTCATTTTTTTAACCTTTAAAAATAGAACACAACGCATGAAAATGAACGGTGTTAGTGATATGTGTTCTTACCTAAAACAACAACGAGGCATTTGCTGATAACCGAAAGGCCATTTTTCTGCACATAGGTTACAACATATGTCCCCGCGTCATCCGGTGTCACGTTGTTCAGCGTCAATTCGATGAATGTTTCATTAACTTTCAAAGATATGTCTCTCTCCCTTATTTTTGGATGTGTTAGAAATCTTAAAGCAGTGAATAGTTCTCCATGTTCTTCACTGTCAACTAGTAGTGTGTGAGATCCGTCTATATTATTGACCATCCCAAAGCAAACGCCCGTTTGACCCACTTGAACGTGTACAATTTCCTGATACCTCGATTGACATCTAACGATGGCTGAAAAAATAAAACTGGGCCTGAACATGTATGCCATTAAATTAAAGATAATGTGTCGAAACATTCCGTCTAAGGCTCTTGTCTATGGCGACGGAGCCAAAACAAATATACTAGACTCATCGTTAAGCTGTGTTAAATTAATTACCGAGAAGTGTTAAAATCTGACAAAGCACACAGCCAGCTTGTGGAGTGTCCATGCCTTAATCCGTATTGGTCCGGCTCTAGACAGTTAATTCTTAATTTCATGTACACTGGAGAACATTCGCGTAAGTGATAATACATGTATACTGATGACGACGTCTATATAGTTCCTGGTGCATGCTATTATGGTTAATTTCGCTGTCATTTCGGCTGATTATCCTGAGTTAAACTACTGCGTCACCATGTCTTGTCACCCTAAGCTATTATTCAACAATGCTGCTCTTTTCGTTGTATATATACGGAAGATTAAGCATTTCGCGACTTATGCCAAGTTAGTAATACAATATCTACATCGAATTATTAAAAAAGTGAAATAAAAGTTGTGAAAAGAGAATTTGGGCTTCATGGAATAAGTCATCTAAGGCCAGAAAGACATTTTTTGCTCCACAAATTGCAAAAAAAATAAGTAAGTATCCCACATGAAGTAGGGTAGACGAGGTGATCCGCGCTGGGCCAGGGCTTCCGGTAGAGAGGAGGTAGGGGATCGTTAAAAAATGTTAACATGTTTAGTTAATAAGCAAGAGTATTAATCCGACTATGAAATGTTCAAAACCGTGAAAATATTTATTGCTTGTTTTTGCCTAATACTATACAGTCAGCTGATTGGATATTTGGGGAAGCTTGATAAGTGTTTTCTGAACAAGGTTGGAAACCTTGACACTATTGACTGCGGCACGTACTTCGGTTGGTAAACACAGCTGAGATATTTGAAGATTGCTAGGACGGTTATGAAAACGTAGGTATATGTAGGTTCGATCGGAGGCATACATATTTCTACAAGGACCATATATTTATAAATATGGTCTATTCGTTCGTTTGGCAGAAACAACTAAATTATGCATGAAACAGAGAATATAAACCATTTTATTCAAAACAGTTTCTAGCGAGCAGTTATTACTTCCCAGCAATTGTTAATTACCTATCCCAGCAGAATGAAATATTCGGACACTATTTCCCAGCAGAATATACAATACCGGCATACCAGCAGATTTATAAACATAACATCAATAAAGACGCCTTAGCCAGCAGAAGTATTATTATTAATTAGTTTGTACAGGCTGGTCGTCGACGTAGAACTTCAGTCTAAATCGACGACTCTGGGAGGGGGAGTTGGTGTGGCGATCCGAGAGAGAAGTTCTAAGTGGGAGTTGGTGATAGAGGTGAAATCTGAGCCGACCTACTCACTTCAGACAAAGAATGTGAATAAGGTCGTTCATCACCATCAGCTAAATGTCCTTAATCAAATCCGTCATGATGCATTTTACCGGCACGAATTTCCACACGTTAAAATGGGTGACTGTTGAAAATAAACCATGTCGCCTGTTTTGTCAAGTGTCAAGACGCCATTTTGTGTCAACACGGTGATTCTGTTACAAGTGTGTTGATGTTTGCGCAACGATACTTTGAATAAACACCCGCTTACCGATAATGAAAACGGGAATGGTATCATGAACTGTCTAGTCGGTACGTATTAACACGCGTATGATATATACATTTGTAGTTGGCTATTTGCGAATAAAATACATGTATGACCTTATTGATTGACATGTTCTACTTTATATATGTTCAAAGATTACCATATACACCATTTTGAAAGTTCATCACAGCGTATTTAGTGAGAAATTGTGTGCACTATTGATTGGAAAAATGTATTACCTTCATTTGCATTGATAATGAATATTACAGAGGTATAGTTAAACGGAGGACGGAAAGACTTATTATTTCTTGATAATCAACAATTGATGTTTTAAATATACACTCATCGCCAAGATGGATGTGGCGTATCTGGAAAGTTGTGTATGCATTACTGTACAGATTAGTTGATTAGAGTAGGTTAATTCAATGTTATAATATGAAGTGCTTTGCAATGTGTGAATTATTGTGCCATAGTTATAAAATGATCAATATGAAACTTTTGGCTCCAAACTAAAATACAAGGGAAGTGTCTCTCATTGTG
>JAXGGS010769977.1:17836-28005 GCA_035585475.1 Armandia brevis
ATCGGGGTTAAGGGCCAGGGTCATCCAACCAGGGGTCCCGGTCCACAACTCTTCAGGAAGTGTCTCTCATTGTGATCGGGGTTAAGGGCCAGGGTCATCCAACCAGGGGTCCCGGTCCACAACTCTTCAGGAAGTGTCTCTCATTGTGATCAGGGTAGGGCCAAGGTCAGCAGGGTCATCCAATCATGGGTTCCAGTCCACATCATTATAGGAAGCGCTCAGTTTCACTGATATAGTTCTGCACAGTGATGAATGATGCCTCTTTCTATGCCAGTCCTTTCATCGGGTTACCGTTCAGCATCTCGTCTGGCCTGATGTATGCATCTATTAAGGAAAGCATGTGGGTTCTCTGGAGGATATACAGTGGGCATTCCAGGAAGTAGTGAGCAAGGGTATCCTCTTCTCGGGGCCATCAACGATCCTATGTTTATTAATATGGTCAATACTGTTCTTTTTGCAGAAAAAAATCATTTTTCTGCAAGAATCAGAGCATATAACATCATTATAATCAATAATTTTTTTTCCAGCAGAACAAATGATATTTAAAAACTTCCCAGCAGAACAAATATTTGATGAAAAAAAGTTCCCAGCAGAATTTTCGTTTTGCGGTATTTCTTCTTTTCCCTGCCAGCAAAAAATGTCATAAGAAGAAATATCCAGCAGAAGAATTTGTTGATGGCCCCTGTCTTCTGCTCCACATGTGCACGCCGGCATCTGCTTAAGGCCCATCACGAATACATGTTAATGTAGGCCCGAGTTATTTACTCCCAGCCGCATCATTACGATGCTCGCCCGTCTGGTCGCCATCGTGGTAAAGCATTGAGGGGGCCTATTGTTGTTTCTTAGCTTGCTCTCTAGTTCCTTGTGGTCCGTGATTCCTATTAGGTATGGTACACTATTCGAGGGGAAATGTTTTTCTGCAGTTATCATACGTACATAGTATGTTCCTAAATGCGCAACAATATGCAAACTAAAGAGTTACATCCGAATTATACTTCCATTATGTACATATTTACAATATAAAACAATACTTGTTTCAGGTTCTCTGAATTGGACTGATGGAGGAAACTTAATCTAGACGCGCAGTTACGAAACGCTAGTATATGGGATGGCTGAGGACGACCAGGTGATATGCATGTAACAATAATTGTTAAGCGTATTTTATATCGCCTAGCAATACTTTGAACTTAATATGTAATGGTTCTTAGACCGCTAACGTATCGAACTACGGTATACCACGTGCGCGGTGATTTGCCATAGATCTCTATAAAACCAGGGAAAAAGCTCAAGGATTGAAAATCGTTGGGTTCATAACAAATCATGATAAGTGTTGAAATTCCCATTGATGCCGTACTCGGTGGGTGGCAAGATAGTGTGATTTTCAAAGACCTGTAATAAATGCAGAAAGGGTAGTTTTCAAGTAAAACTGTGCACTCTATGTCCCCCTCCTCTACCTATTTGCAAGTTCAAATTAGCTTGACATGCAGTTTGAATATTCAGCTTAAATTCGTGCCCCTGAAGCAACGTCTGCCTAGACCTTATTCAAACAGGTGGCCAAATTAAATTTATTTGGGATTGTGATCCAGGTAATTTTTTACTGGATGACATCATTGATGACAATGCTTATCGTGACGTCGATTGTGACAGGGTTATTACGTGCAAATGATGTGTCGCCATTTTGAATAAGGTCTAGGCGTATGTTGCTTCAGCCACGGCCGATTCTCACATTCCCCCCCTGTGCCGTACTGTAATTTGTATGACTGATGTGATGTCACAGTAACCCAATATCACTAATGCACGAGAGGTTATGATTGGTATGACGTCGCAATGTAATTGTGACTATGAACACGACAATGCGATATTTCCTTATTTGGCACACCGAACTACCGACCGCTCAGTTGTCAACAACTAAGCGACTTTAGACAGGGAAAATCACATTTTCTGTCAATTAGATAGAAAAGTTAATACCACAGTGATAAAGATAATTTCCAGGGCTACAATAATAAATAAACATGTCACGGAATCTTATAGATATAAAATATTGCCAAGCGTGCAGATTGAGGACATTTTCACACAAAATTATAGTAAATCGGAGAGGTCAAAAACTTCATGATTTTACTTTTGCTTCTTAACTTTTAAGTTAAATTGAGATTGAATTCATCAGATAAATCAATAAAGTAAGCGCTACTCTTTTACATGATTATATTAATCACGTTCTAAAAAGCTTTTAAATTGCTTAAAATTAGTGTTCAAAGCACCGATAGGCCTTGTCATCTTTACCATGCCAAAACACCATAAAAAATATGAATGACCGTCGTAATACAAGCAATCATAATGCAAAGATAAGTTGCCTAAAAGTGTTAAAAATAGACGAATCAAATCGTTCTATTTTAGAATGCATGCGATAATATACACATAACGGAGTCTGTTGTTCCTGGTACACACAATTTCCTTGTCTTTATAGCCTCTCTGGCCAATTATTCCAACAAGCTCAATCACCAGAATTAGAATTAGAATTTTCTACAATTACGACGCTTTTGATTGTACAACAAATTAATGATAACATTTCGCAAATTTCAAGTTAAATCATTGTATTCTGATATGCACCAAACTGTGCCCCCGACAAACTAGATCAGACTGATGGCTACACCAAACCATATACTGTGATCATATTTTACTTGTTAAATATAGGAACATATCAGATTACCTCTCGCTACGGTCCTGCTACTTGTCGCGATATTCACTCACGAAGGATCCGCTGGTAATGTGTTTTGTAAAAAATTGAACATCTCGTGGCAAGTGTACAGTATTTGTACTGTATCACATTTTTTGATAAACACGGACTTGTAATTTCAGAGTGTATCTCTTTTCAAAGAAATCCTATAAAGATGTGCGCCCACCATGATGTGACACTCATTTGGAGAATGGATTCATCGTGTGGCGCTTTAGAGATATTATCACTTCGAAAAATTAGCGTTTCTACGGGCGAATCTATATCGCCCCTGCTTCATGTGATAACAACTAATCTAACACATAGCATTAGTAAATCGGACAGAGTTGTGTATACCGAGGACAAACCATCCTTGGCGGTGAGTGACATTAATAACAACGACACAGGATTTTATGAATTAGCAGCTGTCTTCGAGTCCGACAGGTATTCTCTGGCAAAAGTTGAGTTGCTTGTCCAACCAAGTGCAGGTAAGAATCACTTAGCAATGCAAATAGTAAAAGTTACAGCTTACTCGATCAAGGTAGTCTTAAAATATTTTGCCTTGATAGGTATAGTAATTAAAGTCAATGTTTACATATCCGGCTTTGCAAAACATTACATTCACCTCGCATTCCATTGTCTAATATATTTGGAATTGCTGTTTAAAAAAATCGTATGTTATTTAACCTTCATCTTAATTGTAGATTGTCCATCGATAGATGAATTTGTGCCCACGTTATTAATGCCAGTGACATCGAAGGATTGGCATCTGATTGACAATGAAACCATGTGTGGATCCAAGTATGGGGTGTTTGATGTCCATGCAACTATTCCTCCTGCTGGCGTGCCTGTGCTTGCAACTTGGCAATTAAATGGACAGATCTTGAAAACATGCTCGGGACAGATGGATATTCGAGTCAACTGCTCTTTACAATATAACTTCACAATTTATGGACGTTATCTTATTTCCCTAGTCATGATGCACGAATACATGGGGACCACTGGATCACAGCAGGATATGGTTATAATAAGTAATCCGCTGTCTAAATATGTTGTTTCCCATCAATATTAAAGAAAATATAAATTGAGCTGCCATGCAAGAATCCTGTTTGCGAAAGACTATTTTACATGTAATACTATATGCAGATTCCAGAAACAGCAGCGATTGCTTCAATATGCCTGAGTATGAAGACACTACGTTCCTCCCTCCGAGTGAGTCGCCAACATGGATAGTCGTCTCTGTGATCTTGATTTCCGTTAGTGTCGTCTTCATTCTCATCGCATTGGTGCTATTCGCATATCGACACGTTTCACTGTCCAAGGTTCGATTATGACATTACTATGGGAAAATATCCGTGCCGTTTGTCAATTTATGGTAGAACATGCCACACGTTTTAACTGTACTGATTGTTATTACGCTATTATAATCCACAGAGAACCCCTGGGCCAGTGAAGGGAGACAAATCCGTCAGATACAAAGGTATGATTCAAAATAATAGTATTTTACTTCTTAAAACTATGTGACACAGAATGACATAACATATTTATTTTTGTTTCAGACTGCGTCGAAGGTGACTCATTGATGGTGATTTCTGACAATAACAGACCCGATAGTCCTGGTAATATTTAAGTAAATAAATCTGTTTTGTTCCACCAAATAATAGGAACATATCACTTGCAGATAAATAAACCCACATAATCAAGCATTGGGAGTTAAGCATGTAATGTGTTTCGCTATTTCATTAATGAACTTCATGTATGGTCGTACTTGACGAATATCTTTTTAAAGGTACACTTTTAATGATTTTGTCATATTTCAGATGACCCGAGGAGCTGTAAAACGATCGATCACATTTCCACTGTTGAACTGAACCATAAAAACATTCACACGTTTGTAGGCCTTCCTGTGCCAATAACTGACATTTCTGAAACGCTGTTTACCTATCTGTCAAGGATTTCAACGAATAACGAATATATTTCAAGTTACAAAAACAATGAAGCTGTGTGGATAATGTGTGGCTTGATAGATGGACTATCACATTTACATTCGCTCGGCATATTTCATACAACCCTGACAACAAGTAATATATTGATAGAGAGTGATGGTTATCTCCCTGTCCCTAAAATAAGCAACTATGAAACATATTTTGATACAAAATCGTCAAGGTCCTCTATTCAACCTGTTTCAACTCTTGAATTCCGTTTGCCCAATGTATTGGAGAGCAATTCTATAATATTACGAGGAAAGCTAGACAAAAGCAGAGCTGACACATGGGGTCTTGGGTGTGTGCTATGGTGCATGTTAAACCCGGGAGTTCAACGTCCACATGACCAAGAACTCTACGGCACTGATGATAGTACTAATGTGTACGAACATATCTCACAGAGAGTCACGCCAAATCATACTAAGCATTACTTGAAGGATTGCCCCGAGATAATTGAACACGTGATGAATCACTGTTTAAAGTCTGAAGAGGAACTATTACCCGACATGTACATCATCAGAAGGTTATTAGTTAGATTATATTGTAATCGTAAGACAGGCTAGGTTTTTTAATTACAAATGATTTAATGAATAGTTATCAATACTTCAAAATTCCAATTCAGATATGTCGCAAGCCAAACCTCGGAGGTTGGAACATTTTCGGAAGGTAATCAGATTCGTTTATTCTAGATGTCTCAAACATTAATGATGAATATTTGTATTCTTCAAATTTTTCATCAATGGACGCATCCAGTTTTATTTCAAGACTGGCGATATTGATTTTGAATTTGCATGAAATGAATTAATATCTATTGAAGGACGACAAATCGTGGGATTTAACACTTATATACCCGCTACCAAACATACATTTCTGCATTTTCGCACAGGGTTTTTGGAGCCGGTCGTTAAAACTGTACGAATGTGCTTTCCTTCGACTCCTCGGATGAATAATACGGATTTACGTCAGAAAATAGATAGCAAGGGGGTCTACCTATGTCAGGTACCCTGGGTTGATGACAATAATGAAGCCTTAATTTCATTCTATGAAGACGGTAGGATTCAAATCCATTAGTTGATAATGGTTTTCTTATCTCACGTTAAATAACGTGAACTGTAGAATTTGAAAGTCAATCCTTAACAGATATGAATGGGTTTCAGCTGATGGACAGACATACAGTGATGCAATTCGGGAGATTGCTGGGCCTAAAACCGTCGTCACTACAGTTAAACATGATAAACGCAAATACACTGATGCCGGTAGCAGCCTGAAAATGATAACAATTCAAGGGAACCAATCGCAGTTTAAAGATGAGAACTTGAAACATTTCATAGAAAAGGTGACGTTAGTGAATGTTGTATCCGCAATACCAAAAAATGAAAGAGAGGCATCGGTAAAGCTCGAAAGGTCTTCTAGTAAGTACATCATATACTATACATAGCAATATTTAAAGAAAGCAAAGTTCACAATTTAAACGTAACGATCAGTGTTACCATCATCCTGCAAAATGTAACATTGTAAACACCTTGGTAAGGTTTATTGACTTTGGAAACGATTTGTGGCAAGCTACCATGCAGTGTATTTATAAGAGCCAATGACATAGTGATACAAAAACAAAATGAAATGTTGCAGGGGATATCAAAGTAGGGCAGTAAATTAAAGGATGTTGGATGATAGTAGGGCAGGTAGTACAGGTTAGAGCGGATAGTTTGAGAGGATAGTATGGTATTGCTTAGCATTACTTAACAACGGCAGGGGCCATCAACGGTTCATTCTGCTGGATCTTTCTACTTATGGCATTTCTTGCTGGCTAGGAAAAGAATGAAAACCGCAGAACAAACATTCTGCTGGGAACTCTTTTTCAAATTATTCGTTCTGCTGGGAACTTTTTTTCAAATATTTGTTCTGCCGGGAACTTTTTTTCAAATATTTGTTCTGCTGGGAACTTTTTTTCAAATTATTCGTTCTGCTGGAAATAAATTCAGCATGGAATTATTGTCTCGAAATATCATTCTGCACGAGGGCATTGTTCAATAATTACATTCTGCTGGGATATAGTGTCGGAAATTTCATTCTGCTGGGATATATTGTTGAAAATTTCATTCTGCTTGGATATAGTGTCGGAAATTTCATTCTGCTGGGCTATATTGTCGAAAATTTCATTCTGCTGGGATATAGTGTCCGAAAATTTCATTCTGCTGGGATATAGTGTCCGAAAATTTCATTCTGCTGGCAGGTATCAACCGAACATTTCATTCTGCTGGGACTGGTAATTATCAGTTGCTAGGAAAGAAAAAAATAGTTGCTGGCTGGGAAAAAAGAAGAAAGTTTTATTCAACTAAAGGGTGTAAAATGCTCTGATTCGTGGATTTATTTTTTTTCTGTCAAAAGAACAGTATTTACCATATTCATGAATATAGGGTCGTTGATGGCCCCCGACAACGGCAAGAACTTCAACCAATTTGATTACCGAATTGTGGGGGTGTATCCCTGCAACTACTCTCGCACACTTATCGACTTTATCAAACCTTGTTAAGTTCAGAGCTATAAACTAGAGCGGGAAGAGATTGGCTTTCTCAATGTTTTAATGTTGAGAATTACAAAGATTCCACTTTCACATTTATACAAGACGTTCAAAGTGCATAGTTTACGTTTTCGTTGAGAATAGTTGGCGCTGTAAATATCTTATTTGCTTAAAACAACCGTTTGTCATTTTATTTTTCAGATTTAGGTTTCATGTCTTGTCAGATTTCGAAGTATATCTGCTACAATGAAAGGTTGTCGGTTTCGACTTGAACTGCCAGTTGATAGCAGAAGGTGGACACTGGTATGCTTGTTGTCATGAGACGTATTTCAGATGTACATGTAATTCGGAAATTATCAGATTATATCGGTTGATTCTAAGACAATCGATTTATTTTGCTTTAGCCCATGTAAAACTACCCAATGCGACAACAAATTCTCGCTACATTCCTACATGTCCCATGATTATTCCATACATGTAAATCACTAATCTTACCTTTTTTGGAAGAGTAAATCTGCAAATCAATGTATAATCTGTGACCATCAAACAGTCTTAATCCACGGATCTAAGGCTGTTATCTATATGATGAACAATATATGTACGAGCATGAGTACATGTATAAATATTATTACTAATTATCAGTGTTTACGATAAAGTGACGTGCAGATAAACGCTTGGCAGCACATAATATACATTCTTATTGGGGACTGGCCATTTGTATCAACTAGCCCTATTCCTGGGTTGTAATTTTCCCCCTAAATCCTGTGTTTTTGGGTGTTTGAACACCCCAGTCTTCTACACTTCATAACGTATCATAGATAGCAAGATAAGGACTGCAATCTTTATAGACTATCTACAAAGGTCTGGTTACCAATTTCAAAACGTTTTTCTTATAATTTATTTTGATTTTTGAAGAACATTTTGAACATTTAAAAAAATTCAAATATTCTTAAATTTGTATTTTATGGAATAATTTCAGAAGAACATTTTTCAGGGAAATAAATTTAATATCATTGTTCAATCATTGGAAAATAAAAATATGGCCAAAATAGCTGTCTGGGATGCTGAAGCACCCCACAACCCAGGATGAGGGCTAGCAATGTTCTATGTTATTCCATATATATGTAATGAACATTGTTGTCTTTGTGACTATTAATTGTGTATACAGTAACATTCGGGGTTCAACATATTAATGTATACAATAAATTGTGAATGTTGAATAAATCGTATAATCCCGATTTTACCTTGCAATCTGGTGCATGTAGCATATTGTTTTGTTTTCGTCTATACTTGTTAAGCTCATGAATCTGTCCGAAAAAAGTCTCAAGCAGTCTTGATATTCCTTGATAGCTGGGCTAAAAGTGTATCGTCTGTATTTTACTAACTGTTGTCCTCTGAGGGGGATATTGCAATCAAATGTTTAATGATTCATACAATCGGTAGATACCCCCATCCCTGCATTGTCGCCCGAAGGAAACACACACACTGTTAACCCTATCTCAGCCTATACCTCTAAAACCCAGTATGCAAGGGGTTCTATTCTTCAGCCAATTCTTGTGTTGATTACATATGTTGTGTTGATCAGGAAGATTAATAAACACGTTATTGAAAATTCATTTGAATTGTACATACATTGTACATAGTAGTACACACCGTGCAAGTAATAAATCATTCTCGATCGTTTATTTGTTTAAAACGATAACACATGACACATTTGTGTCAACAGCTAAGCTCTGGCCTTAGGAAAATCATGCAGATAAAGTACATAATTATGCATTCATGTAAATGTATAAATACCTAGTCCTCGATTTTACCCGAAGTTAGGTAATCGACATTAGAATAGTTCGATAGAGTAGATCCTAAAAGAATTCGAATTATATGACCAAATATTGGCTAAAATCAATTAATGATACGCATTTCAGAACACCTGTATCGAAACTGATAAACATAGCTTGCGTAGCTCAGGGTCACATGCTGTGACTATATTACTACGCAGGCAATTTGGCGGTTCATCCGAGGCTTGAATTCTGACCGATATTAGGAGAAGAACCATTGGTCACAGGTAGATATACGTATTCACATATTATAGTCACTCCCTTTATCAACTTATTTCTGCCTGAATGATATTCTGATGTAGATGTTATCATTCGTTCTAAAGACACGCTCAGACCTGCATCCGTAAGGTAATGCGTTAATAACTCTGAACAGCCATTTTTATCGGTGACATTGGCAGTAAATTAATAACTGTATTGGCTCTTCAAGCCTAGTCACAAGAGTAAATGTGTTTTTATTTATGTGGATAGGTTGTCGATATTGCTTCGACAAACACTAATACTGATCGGCTTAAAACGTAGGCTAAGCTTTCAAGTAGGTTTATTCACCTCAGGATAAATCCAAAATGGCCTCCTCAATTGAGGCCTGAGTCAAATCTAATGGTCGATGCACGAATGTCTATATATTTCTATATATGAATACGCGAGCAGTGTGTGCATCACTAGTATTTATTTTGTATATATAGCTTCAGCTGATGTGGAATGGAGAGTAAATATCAATTAGTTGAGTGAACTGGATTGACGTGCATGCGTATCGCAAAAAGCGTCTGTCATGCGTCGCGCGACGCACCCTTTGATTGCATTTCCCAGCGATTTGCATTTGACGATTGGGGACTAGATATAAAGTTGTCTGAGTTAGTTTACTCAACGGATGATTCGAACTCTGAGCGAGGTGAGGAAAGTTAGGGAGGGACAATCGTCCAATCCAGTCATTATTTAGGAATTGGGAGGGCCGGGCAAATATAGGGAGGGTCATAATTTTTTTTGCTGGCATATAGGGAGGGTCATAATTTTTTACATCGATATATAGGGAGGGTCATAAAGTTTTTACAACTTTTTCGCAAACTATCTAATCGGATCCAAATTTAAAAACTGTGTAGATTAATAAACTTATGTTTTAG
>JAXGGS010770199.1:0-21820 GCA_035585475.1 Armandia brevis
GTTTCCTCATCATAAGTGAAAAAAAGTTTCACTGGACCGTCATCTGTCTGTGTTGTTGCGCTTAAACGTGTGTTAAGTAAACCGGAAGCCATCACATGATCTCTCAGGTGTGCAAAAGTTCAGGTTATTATCATCACAGGTAAAGTTTGTTTATAAAGGAACGTGTGATAGTAGTAACAAATACCTGCAGGTGAGATAGAGCAGAACTTGTAAATAGTCATACTACTCCTCCAAAAGCGGAAGATTTTAATCGTCGTCTTTGCTTTTCATTCAAGAGTTGACCTGTGTTGCGGTAAAATTAATCAGTCAAGAGTAAAATAACAAAACCCTGTGACATAATGCTTTATTGAAAGGTAATAATGTCTGATAACAAGACCCTTGGTTTTGATTAATGATGCGAGCGCAAAGAAAAACTAAAATACCTTGTTTGCATTACAAACTTTACTATGAAAACAGACAGCAAAGTAAATGATGAATTGTACCACGTTAGGTGGATTGATTTAATGCTGGATGTTAACCTGTTGTGAATAGACAATACTGGTACTGGCGAATACTGATAATTAAACATGCATCAATCCTACATCTCTGAAGTCACACACGTCGTCAAACTGACAAACTCGCTAAATTGTATATAAAGCACGCATATCACAGTTCACAGTCTCAAATAAGTAAAGCTCCTCGGTTTGATTCATTTATATCACAGAATATTGTGTCCACATCCCAGATTTATATAATCTGGTTAAACGTCTCTTTGTGAAACGTTTAGGGTTGCTGAAGCTAGGCTCGTTAATATTCGGTTTAAGATTGTCCTGGTGCGGATTCAGGGGTTTGCACGGTCGATTGGAGGGTTGGATGAACGTATGCAGCCCTAGATGTCGTCTCCCAGCTGTTGTAGATCATCTTGTCCTTAGGTAAATCCAACTCGGGCTGGTGCGCTGGGTGCGAGTGGGTGTGGCGACCTTTCAGGGAGATAATATAATAATTCAGTTATTCGTTTTGATTCACTGACATTTAGAAACTGTGACTGTGAATATCAATTCCAAAATGAATTTGATCTGAAGCCGCTTGAAACTTACATTTTAAATGCTTGAGTTCCTTCGGTACTTCTTGGCGTGTTTTGTTGTAACCGGCATTGTACGTAGTGTTGAAATAATGGTCGTGCTTGAAGAGTAAAAAGGGCCATTCGATATCAACTAATATTCTTGCAATGTTCTAGATTCATAAACACAGAACGCTTGTTCGACAGGCTTTTCTCAATGTTCATGCTTTTTAAGTTCAGCCTACACAACTAGCCAATAACTTCTATTCAGATTTCCTCTTGCCAGGCAGTTGTCTATAATATTGGTCATATTGGCCCTCAATTAACGGGCGAGAAAAAGTAACGACAACCGATATATTGCACCAAAATGGTCCGTAGATTGTACACAACACCGATAGTGTGACGATTATGCGTGGATCATACCCCTTCATATATAGTATGACGATTGGCGTTATTGATCGATGGCGATAGCCTCAATCGGTTACACTCGATTAAATAAGAGCATTATATGTATATGTATAGACACTGTATTCATGTTCACAAGTGTTATAGGAATGGTGCCAACTGCACATTTATACAAGCAAGACAGTATAAATATCAGTCAGAGAAGTCTCGAATTAGCAAAAAGGCCTCATATATTTTTAATTAATCGAGTAATTCAATGATATAATCCTTCTACAGAGTACCCCTCCCAAAATCAGTAACAAAAAACGGAAGCGCTCGATTATTTGCGTACCTGTGAAGGCAGACGTTTAGCTTTCTTCTGTTTAGCTATGTCGAATCTTTCCTCGTTCCAGTTACCAATCAATGTCTCGTTTGAGTAGGAGTTCTCCTTGTTGGTGCACCTCCAGCCGAATTGTGTGAATTTCAGGTCATCGTGTCCGTGCGTCCAAACCTCCCCTAGTCCGCTGGCTCTCACCTGGGAGCAGAAATTGGGATAACTTTCGGGATCCATGTCGGAGGTGTGTAAATCAACAGTTCCGCCCGCTGCTAGACTATTGATACGATCCTAAAGCTGACTGTCGGTGGTGCACATGTATTATAGGGTTGTTGACAATCGGTGACGTAGCGTCGATTGTTGTTGCTAGCAACCGGCCATTGTGCGCCGGCTTAAAGACGCGTCAGTAGTTCAGCTGTAACATACTCACTTATAATGCTGGATTCTGCCTATACAACTTTAACAGTAGCTCTAACCAACACATGCATTGGTATAAAATCAAATTAAGTGTATCGAATGTGCAATTGCAATTGATTAGCAAAAGGCGAAATCGAGTCTTAACCTGTTATCATATATTGAATATTAGGACAGGAGGTGGTTAGCTTCCATGTTCAATAAATATGATTTTACCCAAGTGAAACATAACAAATTTTTTTTTCATTCATCTCAACATAGCATTGCTTTCATAATTTATTCACGATATACATATTATTTACATATTTGGTTTGTACAGTAGCATACATAACTTGACCTAGATCAAAATAACAGATTTATACAAAGTTCGAATAAACAAATTTAAATAGTTAGCCAACAACTAAAGAAGTAATGTATTTGCAGAGAACGACAACGCAAAGCAGTACTGTGTGTCCGCGTGAAAGAGAGATTAATTAATTTAAATTAATATAACCGTAGAAGTGAAACGGAAATGTTTGTTTTTCTCTGAAATAGGTAACAAATGAATTTTTTTTTTGCGTGGTCGCAATAGTATGAACTTGCCAGGATGATAACTATTTTTCCTTAAGTTTTTGAACTATTCTGAAATGTCCGATGTCTGTCATTTGAAAGAGAGTAGAAGAGATGGCTTAATCATAAAGCCAGAAAGACAATGCCCTAAAATAGCAACAATAAGCGATTGTAATGCAACCAATCTAGGTCTACATTCACTACACTAACCTTGACGTAAGATATTAAAGACGGTTCCCATGGTAACGATACAAGAAATACAAGATTAACGGCCATACATACATGTATGCCTCTCTACATCGAGATTTAATAAAATGAGGTACAAATTCAACACTGCCTCAAGTATGTCGTACAGTCGAATAAAATCTTCAATTATTCACAATAAATCGAGGATTTTTATGGCATAGATTAGAATATCATTAACAAGCGACCCCGGCCGCCATTACTCAATCAACAACGTGTGCAATTATCAATCGTATGAGGTGTGGGAAAATATCTATTTCTACATGGAATATTTTTTAAATTTTAACTTTTGAGGTAAGTATATGGAGAGGTATTATAACATACGGCACTAGCATATAGCATCACTTCACCGAGTAATTGATACGTATCATAGAAGTAAGTGAGGCTGTTCAAATTGTTACAGCTTGGGCATACTCCTTACAAGTGCGGTGAAAATGATACACGCAGACCACAGTTTATCAATATGGTTGATATGCTACTACACATTCTCGTGTGTGCTCCGAGTAAAAATTACATCAATATGGCCAAAATCATTTCTTTATATCTCCAGCAATAGCTTTTCAAAGCAAAAAAAGCTACAGCTCAGCATAATATGATTGATAATTAATTAATGTACAAATAGACAACAAACATCAACCGACCGAAACGGTCTTGATTTCGCACATAAAACAACCAGATTAACGTTCCTCAAAAGACATCAAAATTCGTCAACAAGCGCATACAATTTCATAGCGCCGCAATTATCAATGTTCTGATCATTCTGCAAGTCACACTCAAAGTCATTCCAATTCGTTCAATAAATTCAAAACTAAACTAAACGTTGTCAGGCAGCTGCCGTCAATCTTACAAAATCAACTACATGTTACACACATATAGGAATATCATCAGTTGGACATATTGTCATTATTATTCTCATGACATCAAACTTTCATGGACCTGCACAATATATATAGATATATAACAAATAATGGTGGCTTTTATTTCTGCCGGCTCAGCAGGTTTCTGAAAGGAGTGATCTAATGTATACCGGTCCATGGTCAGTAACATACCAACCGCTGTCGCATCACAAAAATATTGCATTGTCATTAATTAACACTCATCGGCAATTCTTGCCCGCAGTCAATCCATCAAAATGTCAATCTTCTCAGCGATAATATAGCAAACCACTCCGCATGTAATATACATGTATTTATGGCTCTAATCTATACGATCGCTCTGGTCTTTCATAGAGTGAAATAATTACTGCATATTATGCAGCACGTACATTCGTTACAGTCTATGATTTAGTTTTTATACAAGTCATTGGGCAAGCACACGTAGTAATCATTAGCATGACAATTAAACTCGCATACGTGACTGATAATAAAGGAAAGGCTCAGACATTAATCTTAAGTGAACGTATTGTTTTAAACGATCGATCACTTTGACATGTCATTACCCTAAGCAACTCCAGTAATTATATAACGTAGCTAAACCGGCAAACTGCAAAGATTTTATAACATATTAAACTAAATACATTTACGTGTACAAGCCTTCTAATAATAATAATAATAATACAATACTTTAGCTATACCATACTACTGCAATCCTGTACATGTTTCGACGATGCTGGGAAACAGGCCAGCCATACAGGGCTAGAAAATAATACGAACCATACATTTAGCTGGTTATAAACATAAACTAGTCTATATACATGGAATAGCTCGTCTTACTAAATGCACATATACATGTATCTTATCCTTTCTCGTACACGACCGAGTCATTTACACGCGTATTATATTCAATATTCATTAACATTATAGCACTCTATGTTCAAGAGCTGATCAAAATCATGCTTTGGTTTACATCATTGTCATCGGTGTCCTTTCAAGACAACAACCGTTCGGTAATCACAGTCTAGAGAAAAACAGGCTCAACACAATCAAACACCCCTTATTAATTAAGCGGCGATGATGAACTGGCAACGAACATCCGCGATACATGTACTCAATCCTTCGGCAATTAGTGACTCACACGAACAATATACGCGCACTTTTGTAGCGGTCTGTGTGGTACGTTAAAAATAGTTTCTCGTAAACAACCACATCACGCGTGTATCATATAGTTATATATATATTTATCAGACATCACATTCAGCCGGCAACTAAAGTGCAACCAACGTGTTCAGCCTACTTCAAGAAATTGCTGTCCCTGATTCAAGTCATGGGGGTTTCCAATACGTTTTACTTCACTATCTTAAGCTGCCTCTCCATCATTTATCAGTTTCCATGACACTGTTTGTTACTATGGTGATCAAATATTTAACGTTTGTGTAAGTTACAAGAACTGCTGCGTTTCAATTAAAATTCCTGACGACGAAGCAATGAATTAATTTTACACACATCCATACCTCACACACATATATACATGTATGTATATATCTGTACACATTGGTAGATATAATATCAGTATTTATGATGACTAAATATACCTAGCATATTCACCCAGCTCGATATACAAAGCTAAATTTACAATATTGCAATATTGATACCGAATATTACTTCCTAATTATGTCGATTATTAAATTGATGCTATTCAAATGACGATTACACACTCTTACTCACTTCACGACGTAAGCTACTTCAAGCATCGTGATACTAGCTCCCTGATATATGTGCTATAGATAAGATATCTTGCTGAAAACGTTACTCTGAGATACATTGTACACGAGCAGAACATCAACAGACACTGCATATAAAAGAGTGGTCGAAGATTGAAAGGTTTACATGATATTCAAGCGTGTGTCTCACCCGGTCACGAGGAGTGCTATAGATGGGACATCAAGGTCACTCATAATAGTGATCTAAGAAAGCTGTAACTTAACACGTACAGACTACGATGTGAACTGACTGACGGTTAACATATGGATGATACATATCAAAATATTTGTATATGTACATGTACATGAGTAATAATATATAGCTACCTTAGAGAAAAATAAACAGAAAATATCGTAAAATCAACTTTCTGGTGGGGTCCTCCCTCGTGAAGCAAACGGTTGTCAGGTCAACGGGAAGGATGTCATTTGCAGTATTCGGTTTAAAATGCAAAAAAGTGTCCGCCTGTCAGCGACTACTGAGGCAAGTTTGATGACTGAGAGGTCGCCACGACAACGTTATGACCCTGCAGAGTGATGGGTGTCATGCCGACCACTCCGGTTGCCATGGCAATGGTTCTGGGCGTTCCTAGGGAGGCGTTCTGCATGGCGACTGTGACCATTCCTTGGTTGTTGTTATTATTGTTGCTGACCTCTGACCTCGGGTGGTTGCTAAGTGACGCTCCTGTAACAGGTGTGGCAGTGCTGGTTGTGTTGGGAGCCTTAAACACTCCGTCCTCCTCCTCTACTTTGTTCTCTGCCATCATCTTCTGTCTCACCTCGCGTATCTTTAACTGCAGGCACGTCTTGGTCGGGAAAATATCTTTGTGTTTGGCTTGAAATGTGGCAGTGGCTTGTCCTAGAAATAATACAAATTATAAAACGGTTAAAAAATCGTTGATATAGGCCGGATTTACCCAACAGGCACCATATAAATGGTCAGAATTTCCATACGCATCGTGCTGTTGCATGCACTTCTAAAGGAAGGTACACATATACCGGGTACATGTTGTAACTGTATGTATGAGGCATTAATAAACTCACCAGACGGGAACCAGCCGTACTCCTCAAACAGCTGCATCACCAGCTGTCGTCTCTGATCAAGTATCCTGCGTAATGACGAAAATTGTCCGGGAGAGCTTGGAGTCTTGGGCGTTCTAGGCGATCCCATCGCTCCATCTTCAAACTCAGCTACGTGAGAGAAATGTGTATGGTTAGTATATACTTTAACACGGCGAGGCACCCAAAATAGATCAGCTAAAACGTGGTTTTATCTGGAGGAGTTGTCTATATTCGGGTATTAGACATAATGAGTTTTTGTTTAAAGAAATAAATTCATATGAATTAAATAATTTTTTACTTACTGCCAAGTATATTGGATTTGGAAAGTTGAGCCAACTCCAAATTATCCAGACTGAAGTTGCTCCCGAAGAAATGCCGGTCATCAAACTTGGCGCTCTTTGGGGTTTTGGGCGTTCCCGTCGGTTCCATCGTCTCTGAGCTGCTGGAGATTTTACGCTGTCTGCCGCCTGTGTACCGGGGGGAGGCTGTGTCGTCAGGGTTAATATCTTCAGCACCTCCTCGGGTATCTGCGGGATGAAACCATCCATGTATAATAACTGTATACAAGCTACACACATATTCCTGGGAGGACACTAGCGGTTCATGAACACATTTAATTGATAGAATTACAAAAAATACAATAGAAACAATATCATATAGCAGGGGTTCGCTACAACTCGGTTAGAGGGGCCATCCTTTTAAACCGCGTTATAAAGAAGTACCACATATTCCTAAGAGAGATCTAAGGTACGCAGAATAAATGTTGGGACATGATAGACGCGCGTTTTAACCAACCGCATCATAACCAAGGTCTTGCGCAATAATTGTTTTACAGAAGGGAAAACATAATTTATCCAGGAACTTCTGTAACATTTTGATAGGTCAAAGAGTTCTTTCGGAGGATATTTTTCACCTACAAATAGGCTTTGTCATTTACCGAACGATGCAAGCAAATACAAGTTGCATTGTCAATGATCAAAAGTAATTCCAAAACATCCTATGGTATATATCTATGCATAACTAAGAATGTATAGGAAATTCGATGCCTGCACACAATTTATGATATCAATATCGTTGTTGTTATGACTATACTGTCAATGCAGAGCTGGTAATTTCCATAGATCTGTTACAAACATACATCGACAACTTATAACCTAATCTAGGTAAACTATTAACTAATGTATAGCTGCTTCCGTAACTATTTAACAACATAATGTATCCTTGGTGTGTAATCTAAGAAGCTCAGACAACAATTTTGCCGTAATTTGAGTTGACAGATTTATACGTTAATGGTAGCTTACCGATAGAGAGCCGTCGTTTTTTACGGTAGGTGCTGATGACCTCACGGGGCGACTTGGGAAGGGGAGTGCCTCCTCCTTCACCCGTCGTGTCCGGGTTAAACTGGGGCAGCTGCTCAAAACGTTTCTCAAAGTTCACCTCCTCCAAAACCCTAAATGTCAAAACAAAGCCAATCAGAATAATTTTCGACTCACAATCAATTTCGAGAACTGGTTAATACTGAAATTCCGAATATAAAGAGATCGATGCTATATTACTGTCATCTGTACCAGTTTTTGAGATGTTTGATAGACCAATCTAATTGGAAGTGGCAGGAAAATAGACACCCATGTGTGGGGTGTCATATATAGAACAGACTTACTTCTCCATGCCGTCGTTGACGCTACGTTTGAGGACTTTGCGAGGTGACATGGTACTGGGAGAGGGGAGGCCTAACCCGCCCTTCAAGTGACTAGGGATGGGGAGGGGCGGGGGTATCAGCTTCATCCTCGGTTCGGTCTGTCCAGTAGCTGTTGCTTGTCCTTCAGTCCTTATAGATCCTTCACTCACAAGAGAAACCTAAAATATAAATAATAAACTCATTGAACCCTCCATAAAATAAAACAATCATTAATTGGTATCTTTAATGACAAATCGACACCCAAGATAAATTAAACAGGATGAGACGTCATGCATTGTGACGAGCTGCTTACCTTTCTGTCTTTTTTGGGAAGTTTTATAGTCTCTACTATCTCCTTGTATCTCTTGCCCTTACATGCTCTCTCCCTCCTGCCCTCCCCCTCATCCAGACTACCTCCCTCTGACGAGTCCTGCTCCTTCAGGTCAAAGGTCACACTGTGACTGTGCCCCTGGCTACTGCTGGTACTCAGGGTGTGCGCCCGGCCCTCAGACCCCTGTGTCCTCAGGACCGGGGCGGGGTTTGCGGCGGGGGTGCGTGGGGTGGAGGGCCCGGGGGTGTGGGGCTGACCGATCAGGGCGTGGCTGACGCGTTGATGGTGATGCTGCTGCTCGTGGTTGAGCATCATACCTGGCGGATGCTGGACATTCATACCTGTAAAAACATGTGAATAAAATCAATCAGAATTTCAGTGAAATACATGCAATACATATGTACATGTAAGTTTATATGAATGGATTAATCGGATAAAAGTAAAATATGTGATTTATAGCTATAGAGATGTACAAATGAGTACGCGCAGACATGTGCAGACAAGATGAAACAATACATAAATATAAGAGAGTGAAAATCGTACGCATATAATTCAATATTGTGCGCCAAGAAGGCAGTGTAAACTTGGTACGTACTCGGTGAAGGCAGAGCTTTAGACAGAGACTCGGTACCGACCGGGATGGTCGCCACTGTAGCCTTCACCTTGGTAGGTCTCTGCTGCTGCAGCAAACCGCCACTAATTCCGATCTCTCCCTTACCATCACTGGTCGTCATGGTGAGGACAGGCGAATTCAACGTCACAACCCCTGTAAAAATCACAATGATCTAATTACACATCTAAGCGATGAAAATATCCTAAAAACAGGAGCTAAATAACATCCAACCGTATACAGAAAAATTAAAGGTATTGCAATATTAAACGCCAGATGATCCGCTATCAGAATAATATCATCATAAAATCTAGATTTTGTCTCTATATAAAAATGAAAAAGGTGTTCAGACTAATATCGTATGACTATTAGTAATAGAACTGACCGCTTTGTTTTTGTAGAGCTACTTTGGGTGTAGCCATGGCTTGTGTAGTGACAGTGCTGGTCAGGTTTACTGGGGTCGCATTAACCATGTTATTTGCGTTGACCATCATGCCGGGTGTGGTCTGCTGAAGCAGCACTGCCTGTCCTTGCATCTGCGCAGTCTGCTTCTGATGCTGGGCTACTGAAAGGAGAGATGTGATATCATTCAGATGACCATATTTCAGAGCAGACCCGGTTAAATTCACAGTTTATAGATATGTCTGCAACGCGACCCATCCCTACTTGATGTATGTAATTCTTAACTGATAACGCACATATCACAGGTAATCTATTCAAATCTAGGACAGATAAATCATACAGCTTTCAGGTACTGATTTCTATAAGGCTTAATGTAAACCGATCTAGCTACCAAATAAAAGTCTTCTTACTCTAAGTTTAGGGGTATCAAATTACGCATTACTTAAAATGATAATTATAATCCACACCGTAAATGTTAATACATAAAGTATAATTTTTGTAGAGGGTAAAAACGCTGGAAACCACTTCTAGGCGATAGAATGCAAAAATCTTCAGATAGAACAAACTGAAGTGTATTTACACATGTACACAATTTCTAGATTTAAGCGCAAAGATTGCTGAGGAAGTATTTGATAAGCAACCTCTGTAAGTCCAAAGATGTGTTGCAAACAGCTTAAGCAATTGGTGGCGTGGTAGGAAATTGTACTGAAAATTTTAAGTCGTAGAAGAATTCCTTCCGCCTAGACACTGGTCAGAAAAGGAGCTCTTCTTAATCATGCGACTAATGTGCAAAAAAACGAAATGTTAACAAAAGGGTTGTCATTGCCAAGGCATAGCATACCAATGTGTGTCCACGTCGTCTCATTCATTATACCTCAGTATAATAAATAAATGAAACATTTTGATTGAATGGGCATGAATTTAAAATTGAACTGGTTTTGAAAATGCAGTGTTCTAGATATGCGCGTGTATTCCTATGTACTCTCCCAGTGTGTATGCCATGTGCGTGGCATGTACACGACTGCCCAACTGGTCAGGTTGGGATATTGGTTATCTGTTCACTTGGGCAGGATAAGTATATACGCGGCATGCCAATTACAGGTCAGAAACTTGCAATAAAACCTAGAACACTGATTTAACAGTTTGGTGAAGCTGTTTTAGAATAGTACTGTGAGATGCTATGTTGTGGCAGTGACGGGTGAGGTACCTGGCAGAGGGGTAACAAACGCCTGAACATAGCTAGGGGGCAAACCTTGTCCCTCAGAGCTCCTCGCCTGGCCAACTGCTTGTAGCTGCAGCGGCGCCGCGCTGACAGTCGGAGTGCCCGGCTGGACATAAGTAACCCTGCAAAAAACACGTGCACAATATTAACGTTAATATCACAATGTAGAACTATGTTCGCGGTATACAGGAAAACACCGTCCACGCCCATTCTCTAGTAGGTATGTGTAAACGCACAAGAACATTACTTCGTCATTTTCGTTTAAAACTATTGATGATACAAGTGTGTTATTTCTTTTTAAAAACATCACTAGCTCAACGAGAATAGTCAGATGACAGACATTGCATATACTGATATTTTAACTGTCGTACCTATTTCACAAGGGGTGTCAAGATGAATTTACACGATTTCTGTCTTGCCACTAACACATGTTACTTAAATGTATATTTTTACCTCTGAGCTGGTGGCAGTAGTAGTCTCTGTGTCTGCGAGGGTGTGACGGTGATCTGGGCTGGGATGTTGGAGGGGTTCCCGGACTGCGTGTTCGCAACGGCTATCTGCGCCAGGCCGGAGCTGGTCAGCTGGATGGGCTGGGCGTTAAGGGCGACCGTCTGCTGATGCTGGGCCTGAGGGACAGACACCAGCTGCTGAGTCATCAGCTGTACCTGCTGATGATGCGTCGGCTGGGCAACCTGAAACATAGAAAAAGTACAATAGAAATCTAGTAAAACTGTGAGTGTACAGAGGTTGAAGTTGACAATGACTGTGTGAATTACAGTAGTCGTGAAATATAAACGTAAAACCCTTAATTTTCGCCGTACCTGTTGTATCTGCTGAGGTTGTTGCTGAGTCAGCACGGTGCCGTTAGGGCTGACCATCTGAACGGTCTGAGCACCCATGGCGCCCCCTGTGTGGTGCTGCTGTAACACCAGCTTGCCGATGCTCTGGTGCGGGGCTGTCCCAGCGTGTCCCGCGGGCGCCTGGGTCACCTGCGCCGCCGTCAGCTTGAGGGAGTGCCCCTGTAGATGCACCTTACCCCCCTGTAGCTGCTGTCCACCTTGGAGAACCTGAATTCATTCAAATATTTTATTCATTTATTATTGAAATTTATATCGCATTTATTCTGTTAATGCGAGGCGATAAAGTACGTCAATGGTCAAACATATTCTACCAGTTAGACACGTCAATGGGTTTCAGTAAATCAATAAAAATATTAATATTACTGACCTGTTGTGTGGGCATGGTGAGCTGGAGGTTGCCTGTGGGCATCGTCTGCGCCCCGGGTATGGTCATCTGCAGCACGTTCTGCAGCTTACCGTTCGTCTGGAGGGTGAACGAGGGCAGGATGTATTGCACGTGTGTGGGGGTGGTGGGCACGTTCGCCTGGTTCAGGTTGACGATGTGTGGATGCTGCTGCGCGTGTGTGTGGAGAGACTGCACTGTCTGGACTGGGATCGTCTGCGAGACGGGCTGCACGGTCTGCATGCTCGTCTGCTGGGGAGGCGCGGCCGCCTGCGGGCTCGCCTTCAGCACGATATTGGTGAGTAAAGTGGGCGGGTGACTGGTGACCGCCTGGGTTGTCGGCTGTGGGGCGGTGGCCAGGGGCTGCGACTGGCTCCCCGTCCTCACCAGTAGACCGGTGGTACCGACCTTGGCCTGTACCCCGTGCGTCCCCGCCAGGCTGTTCTTAGCGGGGTTGAGGATCATCGTGCCGTACTGAGAGCTGGCGATGCTGCCCGGTACGAGGATCGTTCCCACCTTACCCCCGGGGTTCGCCTGCGAGTTGGCCGTCAGTATCGCCGTCTGACCCTGCATGTTTATGGTAGCCATGCCCCCGCTAACCTTTGACCCCGCGCTGGCAGTGGCCGCCAGAGGGGGTTTGGAGGCTATCGGAATGGGCGTGGTTATTGTCTTGTACACTGACGTCACGCTCGTGCCCGCCGATGCTTGCGTCATGCCGACAGTGGGTGTCATGGCCGCCACGGTGGTGACGACGATGGTCCGGGCCACCTGCTGGGCCTGCTGGACCGGCTGGTTAGTGGCCATCCCGTTGCTCGGCTGTGTTGCCATCATCTTCTGCAGGGCTTTAGGGGTTTTGCTGGTGATTTTACTGAACGCTCCCTTACTGTTCTGTTTACCGAGGTTGGTTTGTATGTTGGAGGAGAGGATGATGCCGTGCTTGTCTGGCGTGCTCATGGTGATATTATGAATGGTTTTGACCTGGTTCGTCTTAAGCACCTGGGTTTGCAGTGGCTGCTGCTGAGGCTGGAAGGCCGCCGTGGATATCTGGGAAACGCCCCCGATGCTGTGGCTCCTCTGCAGGGTGGCGAACCCTTGCGGGGACCCGTCGCCGCTCCCGTCGAGACGCTGGAGAATCTGCACGCTCGTGTCGCTCTTGGTGCTCGACGGGCGACTAGAGTCGCTCGCGTCGCCGCTCTTTGGCAGGTGAAGGGGGGCCGGGCGAGGTTTTCCCGTCAGTTTAAACACCCCGCCCTTGGGTTGAAATGTAGATCCGTTACTAGCGGGCCTCGGAATCAGCGCGTGGTCATCCAACGAGGTTATCTATAATATAAGGAGGGCTAAACTTACCGGTAATTCATACAACTACAAGGACAATGCGAAAACAGTACAGTGATAAATAATTGACATGTAAGTAAGTTCCCGGATATCACCCGGTCGTAATAAAACCAATGGGTTAGCAAGATAGCGACTGATAATGGATCAGTAATTCCGATGTATTCATTCCGATATGAATAAATGGTTAATAAATAAGTTTTGAGCGAGTGTTCACACACGTACATCTAAACACAAATTGATAACGAATGAACATTCAAAATTATTATGCAAATTTACCCTCGGAAATGACCCGTTTCCTGCAGCCAGCTCCACGCGGATGGGGGAGTTGGTCTTGAACTTGATGGGTTTGGGTTTGTAGGTGACGTCTGCAGGAGTTAGATGCTTCATGACGGGGGAGAAGCGCTGCTGAGGGAAATGTTTGTTCTCGATTAGACCCTCTTCCTCTGACTGGCTGTCGGTGTCAGAGTCTGAGACCCGCTCTTTGCAGTTTAAATCAATACCGGCTTCGGAATTGTCGTGTTGCTCGCTGGGATCCACTTTCGCCAGCTCTTCATCTGCAAGTGAAATACGGCGAATCAGTGAAGTTTAAAACGTGGTTGTGATGGAGCCTCTATAGGCAAGCAATAGATAAATTTATGTTAAAAGATGACCCTCTCGACTCACCATCTTCATCGATGACCATTCTGTCGTCATCGCTGTCCTCGTCCTCATCTCTGACATCAGAGAGTCGGTGACGAAAGGACACGTGACCTCGTGTTTTGTGAGATTCAGAGGCTGACTGGCTGGTTAACTGGCCTCCTGTGGGCTGGCTCGGTCCTTCGCTCTGACCATCGTCTGCTGCTGCACCGGTGCCAGTTGTCGAACACATCTGAAAAATAACACACTGGTCTGGTGAATCTAATGTTTATAAGTCAAATATTAAATCAAAGTGTATCCTAAGCTGTCGTTTTGAGTAGAGCTAATATCAGAGCGACTGCAGCATTATCTCTGTTAACGCCCGAATTCATATTTTTCACTTTGTAACTTATGCCTCATTGTATAACATCGAAATACCTTGTAACGTTTTATCTTTAATAAATTAGCCGAAGAAGGAATCCAATTGCATTTAATATAATTTCGAGCACGCAATTTCCTGAACTTGAATGATAATGTCCCGACTAAAGAAATTTCAGATATCCAGCACATGTATATAACGGTAGGTGTCTGTACATACCTGAGCTAGCTCGGCTAGTGCCTGACTGTTGGCGCCCCCTGGCTGGGTGACGAGTGAAGCAGGAAGAGCAGACATGCTGTGAGATCGGGGTTTCTTCAGCCCCTCTATAATCGGACCTTCTATGTCGCCGTGCTGATCGCCGGGCACTTCCGACACACTCTGAGTCACTGAAACACGAGAGACAACTGGTTATTGCCGTTCAAAGCGAATGGTATAAGTAATAGATTTTAAAAAGGCAGACATATTAAATTGAGTTAAAAGTTTCTTATTAAAAACGTGTGATATCCAAAGTAAAAATGAATGGATCAAATTCGTGCACGAATTCAAACAATTTATTAAGCTAATGCGAATTGACGCCTTCTAGTATCCTCCTTTTACAGCAAAATGGTGACCGACCCAACTCAATGTAATGACATGTATCTTTTATTGCTAGAGAGGATATAGGATGGATATTTGATGGACTAAAACACAACTTCTACCTGACGGCATGCTATCTTCAATCGAATCCAGTCGATCTCTCTCTGATTTTTTACCGCTGGCTGATTTTTTGCGATCTTTGGAACACCACTTCCAGTCTGGATGCGCTTTAAAATGTGCTTCCTTCACCTGGAAATTAAACACGAATAACGTCACTTCATTAAATCAAAACACAATTCAGAATCTGACGGCAATAGCTATAAAATACAACTATACGCAGACGAGTTAGAATATAATCGTTAATAACAACTACGGCGTGGTATTTAAATGTCTGGGTTCCCGACTAAATCGGGAAATCACTAAAAAAAAAAATGACAGAAAATAACGACTCTATACTGTCCACATTTATGTACATTAGAATAAAACTGATAAGACAGGTAAACATATGGGTACATAAGAGCAATACTATAATATATATTAGATGAACAATCGATTGCCACTAATGATTTCATTGGTTTGAAAAGCTTATCATACGGGAGGTGCATTAATGCGTGACTTCGGATTTTTTAAATTTTGAGAAGCAGCTTATCTGTGGGGCACCACTGCTGTTAATAATGCGACATATTTCACCTGGAAGGCCAGATCATGGTATTTCTGTTTTTCTTTGGGTCCGAGGGCGTACCACCATTCACCCAGTATCTTGCTGACGGTGCGGTTATCCTGGTTTGGGTGGCGCTGGTGGACGAGAGCTCGGTGCCGTTTGCTGAATATCATGAATGCGTTCATCGGGCGTCTAATGTGATCCTTATCTTTCAGCTGGTAAAATCAAATTAAAAAACATGTTTCACCAGGGACGAGAGGAAATGACCTATTTTCATTACACAATGACGTAACAATCCTATATGACGGTTTTATCAACATTCTAGAAATTAAGTTCCATACAATTGTATCATTTCTTTAGAGATGTTTATAGTCTTTGTTATGTATATCTGTCCTTTTATATGTAAAGTAATGGTGCAGTTTTGTTTGTGATACAATACATATTTAATGCATGTGGTTTCTATGTGTTGCATACACCGAGGGGACAACCAACCAAAAAGCGCACAGTGGGCAAAATTGTTCAGCGACATGATCATTACAATTTCCTTAGCTGCTTTCATTTCATAAATTGATCAAAAGCCTGAATTTGCAAAAACAATCATCATCATTCGTTGCACAGACATAAAACAAAACATCGAAATTGTGTCATCTCCGCTGACATATAACACCACGATCTCGTGATTAACGGGCATGATTTGGTGCCTCGAGTGCGACAAAGCCGTTACGTTAAGGACACGTATGTGTGGGTGAGTGGGCACCTTTCTGTGGCTTTTTGGTTCGCTGGAGTTATCGAGAAGCGCACTCAGGGACTGAGAGCGTCGATTGTCAGTAAGGGAGGTTACCGTCGGCGTGGAGGGTTCCGCCACGGGCGTGCTGACAAACACGTCATCGTCGTCGTCCTCCACCTTCGGAGGGCCCGAGCTCGCAGCACCTGCGGATTAAAGTCACCGTTACAGATCTGACTTGCCCCGAATATATGTTATACAATGTACATGTACGCGTTAAATATACAGTGTAAATATGGATCAATATATGTTTAATGGTTTAAATACCTAATTACATTACTTCACGTCAAGCATTCTCTCCATAAACATTTGATATAACTTAGATAAATTGTGGGAATATATTGTCAAGAAACAAAACTATTATCGATTAGTTAGCTTCGATGTGTTATACTATTATCAGTATAATTAATATTACTAATATATATTGTAATAATTGATGTAATAAGAGCCTTTTATTGCAGATTTATCTTTGGGTTTTTGGTAATGACTGAATTATCTTTGATAACGTGAATGACGTATGACGTACTTGACGTATTCTGAGTGGCCGCCTCGGGCTGCTCCGTCTTGCTGGCGGGCTGCTCGGGAGCCGGGGCCGCCGCGGTCGGCTGCGGGTTGGTTGTCAGGTACGGCACGAGAGAATGCCATGGAAACACCGGGATGGGGCGTTGGTCGGCACCTGCTGCCGCTGAAATAGAGAGAACATATTGATTTCATCATTTCTACCCTCGCGCAAAATACACCGGCTATTGTCAAGCGGTTTGTGTTCATCGGCTTCCCAGTGTGCTGTCGGTCGCGACA
Source organism: Armandia brevis (assembly GCA_035585475.1). Classification (NCBI taxonomy): domain Eukaryota; kingdom Metazoa; phylum Annelida; class Polychaeta; family Opheliidae; genus Armandia; species Armandia brevis. The sequence continues at coordinate 17,294 of JAXGGS010770199.1, forward strand.
AGCGATTTGGGCGTTTGTTTCTAAAATAAAACATAAGCGGGTGAATGAAAAAGCAACTCTCGTGAATCGAGAAGAAATTACTGATAAAAAGCGCCTTTCTTTAAGCAAGTGGGTCATGCTGTCAGGTATCAATGCCGCTTGTCATTCAGATGCCGGGGTACTTTGAACCAATAGTACGCAGTCGGTACATTTACAATTGTTCGCCAGGTTTGATAACAAGGTTGAGTGTATCAAACAGCCATATTTAATTTACCATGAATGAATCTTATCAATGCGAAGCGGAGAAAAAACACACACATGACGTTTCCTGTTGGTTTTTGCCCCGGCCCGACAAATCCTCAACGGGCGCCACAGCCCTTTAAACGATTAAACCCTGGTATAAAAAGTGCTAAGTCCACATTCTATTATATTTCACTGAATCGTGAATATATTTTGAGCAATTTCAGAGGCTTTTGATAATAATAGCGATAACTGGATTAATGTGTGTTACATGGCACAATGAGACCTGCCCAGCAGACAATGCTGTCCAGTGCACATAAGTCATCGCGTAATTACATAAATGCTTCTATGAATCAAGTTTCGTGAATGTGTAGGCGATGCAATATGTCTTAAACTGTCATATACTAGCACCCACCCATCAAAGAAAACGCATCACTGGTGAATCTTTTATCGATCTCATCTTACCTTGCCATTAACCTACATTTTTGTACATGTATATCAGACTCCTGTCAATGACATACTCCCGTTCGTACATCACATCATCGATGATCACTGATTACAAAAACAGATGTGAATTGTGTTAACTGATCGCAGCATGAAAAATTGGCGACCGTTTATTTCGTACGTGTTTATATGACTGGCGTGTGGGTGTTTCAATTTCAAGGGACAAGATGAAGGCGTTTAGCTTTAAACGGCATGTTTTGTGGACAAAGTATTCACATACTAACAAAAAATGACATATTTACGTAAACTTGAAAGAATTCTATAAGATAATAAGAAATAAGACAGTCATTGTATTCTTCGTATTTGCCTTTTTGTAGTAATGTGTATTCTATTACCTCAAGTACGGAGTTAACTTTTTCAAGTTTTAGGCTGCCGGTTCTGACACTAATCTTAAATATGTTTCTTACGAGAATTACAAAACAAAACCAGTCTTGGACATAAGAGATACAATTAATTGTTATATCACAGTGGCCCATCTCGAGACACTCCCACGCTGATATGAACTCACGGACGTGTGGACCAGCGTTATTTCACCGACTATTTATTCACGCCGTGCCAGGTACAAGGCACAGGAGTTATAATAAGCATGACGGTGTCTATAGTCTCCACGAGTCCAAGGCTAGTGTTTCGATTGTATCAGCCTTGACATGTGATAACTTCCGCCCCAGTTATGGAGTATACAGAGAATAAGATGGTTATCTCTCACGCATGAAGCCTGATAAAAACAGCGATACCGTACCAAAAAGCTGGGCTACTGAAACGATTCACTTTGACTAGGCGTAAACATGGGTCAAAATATTCACCTACATACATATACATATACAACGTACTCATAGTTTTAATATCATAATCGAAAAGAGTAAAGCCATCGGTGTAGCTTAGCCAAGAACGAAAACATTTCCCTAATTGACACCACTTTCAACGATTTGCAGTTATTAACCCAGTAATTAGCTCCTGTTGTTCTATTTGATGTAACACTACAACAAGGAGGTGGGCGTCCATTCAGGCGAAACAATAACGAAATGTGTATTTACGCCGAGCCATGTGGGGATTCAAGGATTTACTCATATAGCTAAGTGCGGCTTTGTCCGAGGTCCGCAGCACATCCGATTACGCCCTAACATGCACGTACGTTAATACCCATCGATAATTTCCTAGTCACTGATAATATCCGCTTAACAGGTATTAAGTAAGTAAACGCAAGGCAACCAGTATGCCGTGCCTGATGAAGATGCTGGGAATGGGGAATGTGAATCTGATCACGGTGGCTAAATGTAAAGCAAATATCAGATACATGTACGCACATGGATATACATTTAAAAAACGAAAATAGGGTTTAAATGTCAGAGCTCGGCGATTCTGACCTCTCCGTCTCGGCTGTAGATCACATGGATATACGTGTACATGTATATATCGAGGCACAAATGAATACATGTGCCTGGGAGATAACAAAAAAAAACTCCTCTTGAGGGGAAGGCAATTACCGGTAGCGAGATTACTGCGAAGCTGGTGACAGAATGAGAGCACGTTTTAGTTGGAGCTCGGATATTGACCAGGGTCGTGGATCTCGGCCAAATAAATATGAATATAATCGAGTACACCGGCGAGTGTAATATCGATCAATGGCACGGTTCTCGGAGGACACGGCAAGGGAGGATCAAACAAATTTGGTCAAGGATGATAAATAAATCATTGGTCAGTATGATGATCGAGCATACAAGTCTCCTCCATCTGACATAGGCATGTTTAAGAAGTGCGCCCAATAGCTATTACTCTTAAAAGGATTGTTTGTAGTCTAGGAGACCAACTTGGAGACTGATTCAAAGACATTTCATGTTTTCTCCTATAGTGTAACAAATATTTGATGGGGAGACGACGACCAAACTCTGAGGTAAAAAAGTCTTGCACTGACATACATAAGTTTAAATACCCAGCAAATTTGACCCCGTTGACCCCTGGCCTGATGCCCGGGCGTAAAACTGACGCCGCGAGAGCTGTGAGTTACGAGGTACGAGTTTTATCTTTTGGCACAGGAAACTGTTGACGAACTGCGTGTAGAAAAACGGCGACATGTTTCCATACGCGATTGTGGCGCGAACGTGAAAAACAGAAAGATCGTCTGCTCCTCCTGGATACACAGACAAACCCCTACGTCATCACTCGACAAAGAGTAGCATAATATTTACACTCGTTACACACATTAAACACTCGTGAGTGATACAGACCACTGGCCCTTCATACCTGCATGAAATACAAGAACCACGGCGTATTGATAAAACGCGTCTAGCTTACAATGTCACAGTGCCATTAAAGCGTCGATGGGGCGGTCGAAAGGCACTTATTCTATCCATTAACAACGGTATCTAAGGCGTCAATTTGGTCGCAAATTAAGAATTTTCAAATGTCGCCAGGTTAGAAATTGAAGTTGGAGAAGGTGTCCAATTACCGCGTTAAAGTGAAAATGGTGCGACCTTGCAGTATAAGATGAATTATACATCAATATGAGCTGCTGATCTAATCCTGTGCAAACATTACTACGATAATCTGACCAGTAGCTAACCCATCCTGAATAAATATCACCCCAATAAAGTAGCCCAAGGCTGTGGAGATATCGACAGAGGGGGCAGGGGGTACATAGATCGGTCACACAAGGTTGTCCCGTATCTGCAGGTGTAAATAAACCATGAGGTCCAGTTAAGATCTAAAGACACTTTAAATACCTAACATTGCATCAGCAATAAATAGCCATTACGCAGCCTAAAGTGGGATAATTTCACGCCTAACGGTTGTTTCATAGAAAACTAAGTCACAGGTCTACACTAAAACTAAAGCTACACAAAAGTTCATTTTCTATAATTAGCAAGTGTTGGTAAGTCACTATTCACAAGTTTGTAATCCCTAGATAACTAACGTTAAATTAAGGCATCGACCGGTAATTCACGCATGTTACACGGCGAAATCGAACTAAGGCACAGAGGTTTTTTGCACCTTGCCACCTTGATCGCACCGATGAACTTGTATTTGTAAACCCTGTTTTTGCTACTCTAAACAGACACGTAATACGCCGCGAGATAGCCACAAAGTCAACTTTATGTATTAGCTTCATTTGACATTGCCGGTGGTTTATGGGTGAAATGTGAATGCCTAGATTATCACGTTTTTACAACCAGATGCGCCACCGGCTGAACGCGCCACTGTTCGCTCGACCAAAAGTTAAAGCTTAAATAAATCTATTTTTATTTTGCTCGCAGGAGCCTGCGGTTGTTTTGCACGGAGGCGGTAAACAAATCAATGCACCGTGGCTAGTATTGGGTGAAATCTGGGTCCTGACAATTTAGAAAAAAATGCAGGATGAAGATTGCCCAGTCCCCAGTTACGCGTGTTAAACCCCAAGCAGAAGCTACACACAGTACATATAGAGAGCAGCAGCATAGTAGCGTTCTCTCTTCCAGCATAACCTAGCCTCCATGCAAATACATATCGCGCAGAGATGTGGACGTGAAATCGCTTGAATCAGCATATATTGATTTTCCTCCCGCCGGTCGTCGCAGTCTGTCTCCCCGGCCGGGCCCAGCCCCCAGCGTCACTCGGTTCAGACAACCTTGAAATGACCTGGTTTGACCGCAGAAAGTCAGGGGCGCGGCCTCTGACCCCGTTCTGTCATCACCGTCCAATCGGCGGACACGTTAGGAACACAATGCGCTGACACTGTGTAAATACGCTACAAGGATCATCTTGACGCATACGGGGGATGAGATCAGCATCGTGCCGGGAATAACATTTTATCATTGTCAGTCGCCGGGG